>CAUYPO010095348.1:0-23039 GCA_963574435.1 Cheirogaleus major
TTCCCAATTTCTCCAAAAGCATACAACCAGCATGTGTAAAACTAACATAAAACACAAAACCAACTGGTTTTTACCTTCTAGAGTTTATACCAGGGGTCCTCAAACTTTTTAAACAGGGGGCCAGTTCACTGTCCCTCAGACTGTTGGAGGGCAGGACTATAGTTTAAAAAAAAAAACTATGAACAAATTCCTATGCACACTGCACATATCTTATTTTGAAGTAAAAAAACAAAACAGGCAAAAACACCCGGCGGGCAGGATAAATGTCCTCAGCGGGCCGTCGTTTGAGGACGCCTGGTTTATACTGACAGTTTGCAGAAATGCACTGTTTCAACAAAAGCTTAAATGAGGCAGTACCTCGATCTAGGAGGAAGGAGGAAGGACCTAAAGAAATGTACCCCATGCTGACAAGGGAGGGAAGAGAGCTGGGATCTGTTTTATTTTTAAACCTGTAACACACTAATTTCTGTTACTACCCTACTATTCTAAAGTACCAGCAAACAGAGGCTCAGAGGAACATGAGACATTCGGAGCTTGGGGGTTTGGTTTGGATTATTGTCGGTTGAAAAGGAAAAGAGACACCAGACAGATACTCAATCTCCAAAACTAACTTCCCCATCTAGTTCCAAAGGCAACCGAACCTAGTTCTCTAGAATCTCTCCTGCTCCTACCAACTCAAACTGCAAGAAACTCCCACTACGCCTCAGCCATTGAAATGCTGTGATCAAGATTCTTGCTAAACCTAAAACAATGATGCATTCAATGGCTGGCTTAAAAATAGTCTGGGGTCCCAAAATAAGGATCCAGAATTTAAATCATTCTCACTGCCAAAGTCTTCATGAAAATTCCTCATTCATTCAGCTCCACTTCTGAACATTTCATTCAATTCAACGGTAACAAATACAGGGTCAATTTACCTAGCACAGTACGGCAGCATCTGCAATTTCCTCAGTGGTGTGAAGAATGAGTAACAGCACAGGTAATCAATGTGTGTAAATAAAAACCTGGAATGCTGAAAACAGGGAGGAGAGAACAAGGAACTCAGGAAGAAACACAGGGTCACTGGTGACAAAGGTGGTACCCCCACCCCCAGAAAATGCCTCCCCTCTCCAAATGACTTTTGTAATTATATGTCAGTACAACTGCAGGAGCTAAGTAATTTCATCCTTGTGTCTTTTTTATTGGATTTCTAATTAATCATGATCCAACACGTCCAGGGTCACCTACATCCAACAGGTGGAGTGAATCTCTAAAATGATGCTGTAGGTTTCACCCACAGGGCAGCCCACGGAACAGTAACCAAGTCCAACACAACATCACATAACAAGATAAGAGATGAAAGAAAATCTTTCTGATTCCAACCCCAAATTGCCATGGAAAAGACCTTAAAGTTTCCCAAAGATGGGAATACTCTGATGTCATCTTCCAGATAAGAAATATATGGTTTTATTTCATTGACCTTTTTTTTATGAGAATCTTATTAAACATTCTGTTGGGGTATGAACAGAAGCTCATTTTATGCTCTAGAGATATAGCTTAAATTACCAAAAGTGAAATACCAAATCTTCAAATACAGTAAGCAATATAAACACATTCTGGGGAAAGGATCATGAGTAAATTAAATCAACAAATATTTATCGTGTGCCTGGGCTTTAATACTGAGATGCTTCTGTCAGAAAGCTCCCTTAACTGAGCTTTTCGTGAGAAGCAGAAAGATGCAATTAGAGTCTTCCTGTAAAATAAGCAATTAATCACACACTGCTTCAGATTAATTGTAATGCCTAAGATCTTCCCCATCATTCTGCCTTTTCTGCTGAAATCTAACTCCCTCGAGTCCTCCCTGGTCTTTCAGATCACTGATTAACACCCTAAGTGAGATTCCATTCTGACCCAACCGGCCAACTGCTAACCAGAACTAGAACTCTGCACACCTCTCCTTCCAGTCCGATCTGTGACCTTCAGTGTGCTGTGTGTGTCAAGGTTATGCTGCCCACTAACCAGGCATCTTTTAACATCAGGCCTCCACTTCTGCCCTGCTCTTTGATGCCAATGCAAAACCTCCCAGCCCTGCTGGGCTATTTCAAATCCATCTGACGGCACATTCAACAGCTAGTTAGCTTTCTGCCCTCCTACCACCATCCAGCTTTGCTTTAGGGCTGGGGACCAAACCAGCCGGAAAGACACTACCACACACATCCAACACTACCAAAATCCAATCCCAATTTTAAACCGGGTCCCCAGGGAGGGAATAAAAAAGCCCACCTCAACATCCTTCACCATAAAAACCTCTCTCAAATTCAATCACAGCCCACAACACTATTTCATATCAAATGCCCCGTTGTCCACAGCAGTCTGATACCTTTTCGGGAACGTTAGTGTCAAAATAGCACCCTTGGGGTGACACCATCCAAGAACCAACACAACACCCCTTCAAATCAATATCTAAGCTACAAGCACGATAAACAGGGAATAAATGCTGTCAAAGAGAAAATCAAATTCTGTTCATCTTCTAAGTGGGCAGAAACTAATTACCCCAAGAGCCTCCAAGTGCAGGAGCCGGGGCGTCTGGGGAATAACACTGCCAGTCCAAGACCTTCCCGGGGAACTCTCTCCTCTGAAAACAGAATGTCATCATATCAAGAGAGAATAAAGCAAGGTACTGAGCTCCCACATCCACAGAGGCCACTGCATTTAGCAGAAATTTCAGGAGGCTCCTAGAAGCCAGGACTCTCTAATACCAAGTGCCACGCTAATGCATTTTGCAATAGCTTTCATAAGAATGGAGAAAGACCTACCAGGTCAAGAGGTTTACAGTAATATTTCTATTTCCATTTTCTAGTCTCCTGGTTTGATTTGTGGTTTTGGGGGGTTTTGCCCCCCTGTGAAGCCCAGTTTCTGTGAATCAATGACTCGGCTACATCATACTCCCTCCTGGTGGCTCACGGTAACGGGGCTTTCTCTGGCCGCCAGCGCTCTACCAGCTCAGAGAGGCTCAGCTGCCAGATCTCTGATCTTGCAGCATACTTGGAGAGCAGCCGAGCACCATCTCTCTGCTAGAGCTCTGGTTCAGCCACTTGCAGCTCAGTTAAACCCATCGGGAAACCTTTAGCTTATGAGACATGGTTTTTAGGATTCTTTCAACGCAGCCAAGATAGCAACCCCCATCCACCCACTTGAGAGATAGATACATAGATGGATAAAGAGATGGACAGCTCATCTTGACTCCTGCACATTTCTCCTTCAACCAAGGATCTGCACTGCTAAAAATCTCCCACTATCTCCTCTCCTCTAAAGAAGACCAAAGACTGAAAAACTAACCCAAAGTACCTAATTATGATGCCACGACAGGAACAGGTACCCTACACGCTGCAAAATGAGAATATTAACAGTCTGCCCTCCGCCCCCAAAGCCCAAACAGGTAGAAGACTGCTTTTCAAATGCAGGCTGAATAGCAGCTTCCCTCCGCTGCACTCCCCCCACCCCACCCCCTCCACCACCACCACCACCGCCACCAACACCTTTGGCTCTGTGTGCCTTGCATCAATGCAGGTCCCTCAGAAAGTCAGATTTTCACTTACTCAGATCTACCAAGAATCCCCAGTGCCTTGCTGTACGAAAACCCCACAAACGGCAGTTCTTCGCCTGAGAAACCCGAGGGGCTCAGCTGGCACGAAGAGGATGCAACCCACGAATTCTTCTCTGGTTCATCAAAATTGGAGGTGTCATCGTCAGACTTGAGGGTGGGAACGAAGGGGGGAGGAGCTGGTTAAAGAAAAACAAGAAAAGGGGGGGAGAAAAAAATTTCAGCCGGGATTCAACAGTGTTGCGGAGAAGATCAGATCGTCTTACTCCTTCGGCGCTGGGGATGGCACTGCAGCGCCTGCTTTCAATCCAGCCTGCTCGTGAAGGCAGACTCAGCCTCAGCCTCGGCTCCTACAGCAACAAGAGATTAACCCCTTCTCTGCCAACATGGCCACCAACCCGCAGACAGGCTGCCTTCCCGCCTGGGGTAAACTGAAGGATAAACTCAAACAGGTCATTTGGTCCAACGAGAGCACTTGGGGAACTCATTTGGGCAAGCCACTCGATCCGGATGTTTCCAGAAGGCTTCTACAGAGCATCCTGCCTGCTTAGTGCCAGGATGCCGGATGACCTAAACCTATGTATTTCCCTATTCGAGACAGGTCTAAATTATTAATATTTAGCGCTAATCTCTGAAATAAGATGGAACTTCTACGTTTTGTGGGTTAACTGGAATGAGAGGAAGAAAGAGGGTTTGTAAGGTTCTGGAACTCATGTTAGGATACCACTGCAGTCTAGTTCATTCATATCCGGACGAGTCTACTCCAAGATCTTATCGACCACTTTTTTTTTAGTTCATTATCCATCCTTCCCACCGCAATCATGCCCCCTGGGATCCACTGCAGTTTAATCAGCATAATGAAACACCGGCCAAATAAAGTTCCTCCTGGTCATTTACGGTGGGAAAGCGCGGCTGGATGTATGCGGCACGGTTCCTACCTCCTTACGGCATGACTCCTGGCGAGGGGTGTATTACATCCTCTTCACTTCCTGCTGACTTACTAAGCTCTCCCAGTCAGGGAGGTGGACACCCGTCCATTAGTCACCAGGAGGCTGCCCATCGTGCTAGGATCCTGGGAGTGTCGCTGGCCAGAAGCGTTACCATGGCTCTGGGCTGTGGCGTCCGTGGCGCCGGCCGGGGCGAGCTGGCGAGCCTGCGAGGCGAGCATCACATGCCCCGCAGTGCAGGCTGCATGCTGCTCCCCGCTCCTGCGTGCTCTGGCTGTAACCCCACCTGGCCGCCAGTGCCGACCGGAGTGACAGAGCAGCGTGAGTCACTGCCCGCCAGGGCTCGCTAGAGCTCCCCCTAGGACAGTTGTCACAGCTCAGACCTCTTTTTTAACTCGTCGTTTGCTGGACGAAGCCGCGTGCCAGAGACACAGCAGACACAGTCTGTTTTCTGCTGAGAGACTACCCAAAATCTGGCTGTTTCCAAAGTTCCCCAATGACGACAACATCCAAAGAGGCGCTGGGAAATAACAAGGGAGCGGTGAAGGGATGTGGAGGGGAGAAGAGATGAAGCCAGAGGTCTGGCTGCTCCTGGGAAGTGCAAAAGAGCATTCTCAGAGCTTCAGGTGCATTGAGATGAGGCAGGAGAGTGAGGAAGATCGAAAATGTAAAATGTGCACTACCAAAAAATTAACACCTCCAACCTCTCAAGAGGATTTAAATCTTCCCTGTTCATGTCAGAATGTACTTGCTTAATACTCTAAAAATTAGCTGATGGAAATAAAAATTAGATTGAACACTTCAGCCCACAACCGATGCATACTTCCATCAACACAGGCTCAAATCCAATCTGATTTCAATTACCTAATACCTATTTTAATAGCAAAAAAAAAAATTTAATGAAAATTGCACTTTATAAGGATCAAAAAGAGAAATTTTTCATCCCAAAATAAAGAAACTCAGATAACGACAGGAAATTTATGGAGAGAGATTTGCAGACGATATTAATCTGGAGGCAAAGTGGTTAAGGACACATGCTTTGGAATCTGACTTAGTTTAAATCCCAGCTCCACCATGTGCCACTTCTGTGACCCTGAAAAAGTTACTTAACCTCTCTGAACCTTAGTTTCAACATAAGAATAACTATCTCAAAGGACTGTTGGGAGATTTAAATCATCTACATAAAAATGTTTAGCACAGTTCTTAGCATACAGTAAAGACACAAAGATTACTTGCGATTATTGTTATTGCTTATATCAGGTGCACATTTATAACAGATCTTGCAGTTACTGAGCTAGTGAGATACAGCAATCTGTACCGAACACCCTTCTTTCCTGTGCAAGACATAGACATGTCCAGGTGGGTGTCTGTGTTAATCACATCATATCATTTAATTCCTAGCAGAACTTTAATTCCCTTTCTACTATATACTAATTTATCTTTAGGAGACCAAAATAGAATTCCATTTCTGAGTGAAGAATATGATTAATAGAGGGATACAAACCACCCTCAGTGAAATAATTATGATTTTGAAATCTTATACTATAAAATAAGATTTGTCTATAAAACTCCGTCATGCTCAAAGCTAGCTTAATGTGGTCGAGATTAGGAAAACGGGCAATCTTCAAGTTAAAAGGAAGAAGTGAATGTGAAATACACTAGCTGGTTACAGATGAGATATTCACAGCACAGAGAAAAGAGAGGGATGTAAACCTCTGAACCGGTGGTCAAACAACACAGGAAAGTCTAAAAGGATGGCTTTTTAGGCCCACGTTTTGGCACCAGGGAAAAGTGACAGCCTCAAGCCAAAGAGAAGAAGAAGAACTGACTGGAAATATTCTGCCTTCTAGAAAGTAACAAGGATGTTCAACCTTGTCCAGGGCCCTTTAGCGGGAAAGAAATAAGGTGTCTAGTAAGAAACTGTAACATCAGGTAGGTGTCTACATTTACAGTAGCCTGCTGCAATTCAAGAAATTAACATGAATACTGATCCAGGATCACTCAGCCCTTAGAGCACTGGCGGGTAGAAGTGGAGAACAATCACAGGGATACTTTCACAACCCAAGGATACAAACTACCAGGAAGGAGCATCAGCAGACACAAGAAATGGGAGAATTAGCCCTCCAAACACTGCAGCCAAAAGAACCTAAAACGTACCATAAAATAAATTCTAATTTATTAGTAAGGTAAATGAGTAAAAATTCTAATGAAAGAACAAGACAGTTTGAAAAAGTACCAACCACATTTGAAAGCAATCAAACAGAACTTCTAGAAATAAAAAGTATTATTATTGAACTTAAAGTTAAAAACTCAGTGGATATGTTAAATGGCAGATTCAATAGAGCTGAAGGGAAACTTAGTGAACAGTTAGATCTAAGGAAATCACACAGAACCTTGATACTCAAAGTGTGGTCTACACACTGGCAGCATCAGCATCACACAGGAGCTGGCCAGAAATACGGAATCTCAGGCCTTGCCCCTTACCTGCGGAATCAGAACCTACATTCTAACAAGATCCTCAGATGATTCGTGGGCACGCTACTTACAGTTCAATAAGTGTTTGTATAGAATGAAACACACACTGACAAAGAGATGGAAAACAAGAGAGGTCGGGACACAAAGATAGCATGAGAAGATCCAATGCACATCTAAAACAGGCACCAGAAAGAAAGAGTGGAAAACTACTTTAAAACCTGGATGCCACATTTTAAAAGGTTTGTGTAAAACCTGGTCAAGTCCAAAAACTACTACGTTATGGAGTGATCCAACTTGGGAGAGGGGTAATTCTCCTATTTCTTGTGCCTTATGTAAAATGTCTGTTTTTGATCCTCATAAAATATAATATTTTTTGCTTTAAGAAAGATCAGTGAGGTCGGGCACGGTGGCTCACGCCTGTAATCCTAGCACTTTGGGAGGCCGAGGCAGGAGGATTGCTCAAGGTCAGGAGTTCGAGACCAGCCTGACCAAGAGCGAGACCCCATCTCTACTAAAAATAGAAATAAATTAATTGGCCAACTAAAAATATATAGAAAAAATTAGCCAGGCATGGTGGCGCATGCCTGTACTCCTAGCTACTCAGGAGGCTGAGGCAGGAAGATCGCTTTAGCCCAGGAGTTTGAGGTTGCTGTGAGCTAGGCTGACGCCACGGCACTCTAGCCCGGGCAACAAAGACTCTGAGAAAGAAAGGAAAGAAAGGAAGAAAGAAAGAAAGAAAGAAAGATCATTGAACTCATATTAGTCTTGAGTCTATATTGATGGAGGTACACGCGGCACTCCAGTACACAGCATGGTGCTAGGCACATAGTAGGTGCACAGTAAATATTTGCTAAGCAAATATATCCTTAAATGTCTAGAAAACGAGTCTTGCAAAGAGAGCACCTAGCATAATACAGGCCACAAAGAAGATACTTAATGTTTGAATTAAATGAAAGTTTTAAAAGTCGAGATTGCTCTGTCTGAAAATTATGTTAATGAGTACCTATATTCATATTTTCTGATACAGTATTATGAAATCATCTGCTCCCCCATCTCCACATACCCACCACATTCACCAATGACAAATACAAAATCATATATTAAGATTTATTGTTCACTGGTAAAAGTCACTAAGAAAAATAGATGCAAAAACCTTTCCCTATATATTTTTTAAATAAATCAGCCTGTTTGAAGTAACACTGGGGGACACAGTCTCTGTAGTGGCAGAGGCTATAGAAGTAGTTTCATGAGGGTTTTTCCCCCAGTTATAAGATAGATGGTAGAACAAAGCTTTCGGAAACAAAGAGCTATTTTAAGAGCTGGAGTTAATTTCTCTTCTATAAATTCTTTCTCTCTCTCTTTTTCAATCCTAACATTCATTAAAAGCTTGGGGGAGGAGGGGAATTTATCATCTTCAAAAATATTCAAAAAATAAAAAACAAGGAAAGAATCACCAAATGGATTTGTCCTCTTGGCCCCATTTCTTTCTAACATGCTCTATGGGGCTCCAGACTCCACATTCCCATCTTTGATTTTTACTAATATCTAAAACAGTACCTGGCTGTCCTTATTCAATGTTTAATATCTACTCTGTTAAAGGAATGAATGAATAACAAGAACCTTAGCTATGGGATGATTTTTTTAGACCTAATGAGCTAATCTCTGCAACATGCCACCTTAGGAAACCCAAGTATTGATGCCTCAGAGTACCCAATTTAGTCATGAAGAATTGGCAGATTCAAAACCGGAGCCCAGTAAAACTCCTAAGACTTTTAATCATCACTATGGGTTGCAGAAGTGGGAGGTGAATAACAGCCAGCACTGTGTCATAAAGGACGAAGGCACATAAATAAATATTGTGTGATGATATAATGAATCAGGACCGTGCCTAGAACACAGCGGGCATTCACTAATATCAAATCAAAAACACTTGCAACTTCATTCTCTCTACCATGATGTTCCCTCACTCCTTTGAGAAAATTTAATTGGCTAATTAGATGCTATGTTGAAATTTAAAGGAAGATTACCTAAAAAATCAGCTCTCTTCCAGTTGCCTAAAATCCAGGCACTAATGCGATCGTACTTACCACTGTATGAAGACAGAACTCTGAACTAAGTGAAGAGGAGGATATTTATGTCGTTTAGAGGTCAGGATGTAGGCGGGAAGAGCAGAGAGTACATGAACAGAGCGATGGCCTGTTTTGCCGATGGGGTTGCAGAGAGTTTTTGTGCATTCCTGCAGGAAACTGTCACACAGGGGACTGAATCTCAAGAGCTGGTTAAAAGGTATCTTCATGGGCTTGAGTGGGGAAGAGTGCTACTTTAGCAAAGCCCCAGAAGCTGCAGCAGTGGCCCAAGTGAGCTGTGGGTAATGAGGTTGGGGAGGAACAGAAAGTGAAGTCTTGGCTGGAGTTTGGGGGGCAGGGGGGAGAATCCTGGATTGGATTGACAGACATAAAACCATAGACTTTTAGAGTGCCGGGTTGGTGTCAGTGCAGAGAGACGATACAATCATTTCGATAGGGATGGCTAGAGGGGGTCGGTGCTAAAGGACACGTCTACAATAGCCTGCATGAGTAACTCTACATCGAGGAAGTAATAACGGAAACAGAGAGGATGTGGATTAACAGAAGACAGGCTTGTAGTATTATGATAACACATATATGTTTTCATCCACAATTCCTGGCTCATAACTCACATAGCCCTTATTACAGTCTTTTGTTATAATGTTGGGGTGCTTTAGGCCACAGACCTCAGAAAATGGAATCTCTCCGATTCTCCTGCCTAATGCTTTCTCTCCCCAAGGCAGGAATCCTTGCCTTTCTGTCTTGGAGCTAGCCATAAAGAAATTCTCTAACCTACCTTGTCTGATTGTAGCTCATAAGACCCCCGTTTCAGAAGGGGTTCTGCCCCATGCCCTGGAGGAAAGAATGCTGCACACAGGAGCCAAGAAGCATCTGGAAAGACAGGCCTTGCTGGGTTTCCCCAGTCTGTTAGTATTAAGCCATTCTTTTTTTGTCCAATCACATTTCTACATGGTTGTCAATCTTGCCTATCCAATGAAGTCTCCGTAAAAGGCCCAAGAGGACAGGTTCAAGGAGCTTCCAGATAGCTGAACATGTGAAGGATCCTGGAGGGTGGCATACCCCTTGCCTCATGCTTCGAGCCCTGTGCATCTCTTCGTCTGTATCCTTCATAACATCCTTTATAATAAACCAGTAACCCTAAGTGTTTTCCTGAGATCTGTGAGCCATTCTAGCAAATCAATCAAATCCAAAGAGGAGGTCATGGGAATTCCAAGTTGAAACCAGTCAGTCAGAAGTTCCAGAGTCCTGAACTTGCAGCTGGTGTCTGAAGGAAGGGGGTGAGGGGAGACAGTCTTGTGGGACTGAGCCCTCATCCTGTGGGATTAGATGCTATCTCCAGACAGTGTCGGAATTGAAATGGAGAACGCCCAGTGGGTATCTACCGCAAAACTGATCGCCTGCTTTGGTAGTAGGGAGAAACCCCTACACATGTGGTCACATGTGGTAGTGACTTTTGTGGTATGAGAGTAAAGGAAAAACAGTTTGAGTTTTACTGCATTCAGGCAATAGAAAGAAGTGGCAAAATTTGACAGCCGATGCAAGAACAGAGATTTTGATGGGAACTCTTATGGGAACAACCCTAAGAGAAAAAGTTGCAAATGGAAAGAAAAAATATCCAATATCAGAGGTCTCATGGGAATAAACCAAGCAAGTTAGGAAATCAGCAAATAGAGTTTGGCAACTAAATATACATAAGTAATTGAGCCCATGAGAACCGATTACACTGCCTAGAGCCTCAGACAAGCCCCCTACTTTCTCCCCTCCCAGGAGGAAGCAGCCAGGCATGACTCCTCCACACAACACATTGTATGAGAAGTTAAAAAAAAAAAAAGCAGATCCAATTTGCAACAGACTTAAGTAAATAAAAAATTATCCCATCTCTTTGCCTCCCCAAAGAGTCATAAAAAGACTTTAGGGTAACACTGATTTGGGCTGGTGATCAATTTTTACAGTGCTGTCTTCAAAGTAAATGACTAAGGAAATTGACGTTACTAAAGTATGCTTCAATCAATCAATCTAAACAATGCCAGGGTACGGCTGCCAAAGTCTGCGTATCTAAGCAGATATTCTCCCCGGTGGCTGATCTCAATGGAGTTGCAAGCTCTATCTGATGCCTGCTGTACCCAAAAGCCACATTCCTACAAGGAGGCTTAATATGCAGTTTTTGGTAATCGACTTATGTATTGCCACAGATTTATACTTTCAGAGATTCTTTCATTTCTGGATTGCACTTTAACCAGACTTCTTAACATTTTAGCTTTACTTTGTTGTTTCCCTCTCTCTCAGTCTAGGTACTCAACAATCTGTGAAACACCTACATAGGCTGGAAATACTCAGAACTTTTCAAATTATACCTAGTCATGACTGCATTTCCCTGCAAAGTTGGGTTTGGATACATGCAGTTCTTCACCTAGGTAGACCTCTCCTGGGATACAGGAGAGACTCCTAGGGACTCTTAGGACCTGCTCATTCTAGGCCTGGGCAACCTTCCCTTTTCACACCTTCCCCATGAATTGCCCACACCCAGACTCGGTTCATTCTTTGCTGCCCTCCCAAACTCGTTAGCATCCTTTTCTCCAACATTTGAAAAATGTATTCTTAATTTTTTTTGAGACAGAATCTCGCCCTATCACCCCAGCTAGAGTGCAGTAGCATCATCATAACCCACTGCAACCTCAAACTCCTGGGCTCAGGTGATCCTCCTGCCTCAGCCTCCTGAGTAGCTGGGACTACAGGCACCCACTGCCATGCCTGGCTAATTTTTTTCTATTTTTGGTAGAGACAGGGTCTCACTCTTGCTCAGGCTGCTCTCAAACTCCTGACCTCAAGTGATCCTCCCGCCCCGACCTCCCAGAGTGCTAGGACTACAGGCATGAGCCACCACACCTGGACTTATTCTTCAATTTTTATTATGAAAATTTTCACATGCACCAAAATAGTAAGGGAGTAAAATGAACTCCCGCACGCCCATTGCCCAGCCTCCACAACTAGCAACTCCCACTCTTATTCCATCTCACCCTCAACCCTATTATTTGCCTGCTTGTTGATTATTAAAAGCAAATCCCAGGCATTGTATCAGTTCACCCACAGTTACTGCGGTAGGTACCTCTAACACAGGGTTTCTCACCTGGGACACTATTAACATTTAGGATTGGGGAATTCTTCGTTGGGGGCAGGGGGCTATCACGTGTATTATAGGGCATTTAACAGCATCCCTGGCCTCTACCCACTAGATACTAATAACACCCCCAAGTCATGACAATCAAAAATGTCTACATAGATTGCCAAATGTCCCCTTGGGGGACAAAATCACTCCCAGTTGAGAACCAGTGCACTAACAGATAAGGACTTTCTTTAAAAACACAACCACGATACCCTCACTACCCCTAATAAAATCAATAGTAACTCCTTAACATTATCTAATACCATGCCTGTGTTTGATTTTCTCCAGCTGTCCCCCAAAATGTCTCTTTACAACTGGTTTCTTTGAATCAGGATCCAATCCGGGTCCACATAATGATTTGGTTGCTATGCCTCTTTTAAACTCTAACACTGTTTCTCTGTTTTTATTTTGTAATGCTATGTATTGGTTTTTAAAAAACGGGATCATGCATCCTCATAGAATTTCCCACATTCTAGACTTGGTTGATTGTATCCTTGTGGCAACATTTAACACATTTCTCTTTCCCCTGTGCTTCCTATAAATTGACAGTTAAATCCAGGGCCTTCCAGACATTCAAGTACAATTCTTTTGGCAAGAGCTCTGCCCAGCATGTGCTGTCTACTTACTACTGCATGACGCTGGGGCACGGAATGTCTGCCTGTCTCCTTCCTTGTGATGTTAACAATGATCATGGGCTCTGTTATCAGCCTGATTCCCTCCAATCTTTCACCTAATGGTTTCAGCAGTCACTGACGATCATTCGTATCATTCATTGCCTAGAGCCATCATTTCATTAAGGGCTGCAGGACGGTGGTTTTCTAATTTCATCATTCCTTTTATATTTATTAGCACATCAACAATTTGGTTACCCTGGCATGCCATTCAAATAGGAAGGCAGGATAAATGCTTGGTTCTTTCCCTATTTTTAGCAACATTAAGAGTCATGAGTTGGGGCCCTGGCAACCTCCAGGAGTGACCAATGAGGTTTCTTTATCAGTATCATTATGAACTCATGAATTTTTATGTATTTGATGTATTCCAAGCCACTGCAATCTTTCTGATGCTCAAATTGTGCCATCTTAGGCTAGTGGAAGCCCCTCTGTTAGATATTCTTGCCAGAAAAAGTCAAATCAGAACCTATTTTAGCCTTTGGAGCTGTCTACCAGTTTTCAGGGCCTACAACAAGAAGTACAAAACCACCATTGCCACCACCTCCTACTAGGAGGCAAAGAGACAAACCCAGAATGTGAAAGATATTCTAAAGAACAATAACCTAGCTTCTTCATCAAGTCAATGGCATGAATATATGTACAAATGTTCCAAATTTTTTAATTTATAAAAATTTAAGCCTATCTCCACAGCTGACTATATTCTAACATACAAATGACTTTAAATCTAACTGTTTGAGTACTGTCAAGGATGTGGAGGAAGCTCTCTCCTATACCGTAAGTGGGAAATATAAAATAGTACAACCACTTTGGAAAAGTTTGATAGTTTCTTAAAAAGTTGAACATACGCATGGCATACAATCTAGCCATTCTGCTTCTAGAAACCCAGAAGAAATGAGTGCATAGGTCCATAGACTCATACATAAATGATAAAAGCAACTTTATTTCAAATAGCCAAAAACTGTACACAACCCGAATGTTCACCAGCAGGTGACGGGGTAAACAAATTGTGGTATATCCATACAATGGAACACTACTCATCAATTAAAACAAATGAACTACACAGATGGAGCATGGATCAATCTCAGAATAATTCTTTGAGTGCAAGAAGCCAAAGTCAGTACATATTATATGATTCAACTGGTATAAAGTTTAGAAAATACAAATTAAACTGCAGTGACAAGAAGCAAATCAGTCATTGCCTGGGGTCAAGGGAAGGGATGGGAAGGAGTGGAAGGGAAGGAGTAGAGGAAACTTTTGGGGGTGACGAATATGTTCATTATCTTGAGTCTAGTGATGGTTTCACAGGAGTATACACATGTCAAAGCTTATCAAACTGTCCATGTGGTTTATTATATGTCTATTATTCCTCAATCAAGTTGTTTCCAGCTACTGGGAAGGGAGCTATTTTATCCCCAATCCTTCTCTGGTCTAAGGAGCTCCGGCTCTTGCACCCCATCGTAGAAGTGTTCAATAAACGCAGCCAGTCTCACCCTTTACTGACTCTTTCCATAAGGAAGGAGGGGCCGGTCTGACTCATCAGAGCTGGACGTTATCTGGCCGTGTTTTACTAAAAAGCAGGGTTACTGTGCCTCGAAAGTAAGAGCCAAGCCCAACACTTCCTCTTTCACTGCCTCCATCCAGACTCAGCAGGCGCTCAGCCAACCGACTGCCCTGGGTCTCCTTACTGCCATCAGGCCCCCTGCGGCAAGGCCCCCTGTCCATGAGGGAAGGCCACCAATCCTCTCTGTTGGTGGGATGGGCAAACTGACCAGAGCCCTGCATCAAAGGTTATCGAGCACTCGGCTTGCCAAGAATGAAGTGGGTATTTTGCTTCCTCTCTGGCTATCTGCTCTTTGTGTGTGTCCTTTCTAAGACAGAATTTTGAAAGACAGGAAGGGTGGTCTTGGATCCCCAACTGCCAAAGCTGTGGCTGAATGTTCCATCATCGGGGATTAACAGAGTTGACGGCATTTGTTTTCTCTGAAATGAGACACCGGAAATTATTTCCAAACCCTCAGTCACCAACCACCTGGGCCTCCTACTCTGTGTCCTTAGGCTTCCATCTCTTTTGACTTCTGCCAACCGCCTCCGTTAGTTCTCTCCAAACCTCACCCTCAGAAAATGAGCATAAATGCAATCACCACACTTCATAGAACTGATTAGAAAGTTGGCTGCTGAATACAGTCCCAGATGTTTAATATCATTTTGAATCTTTGGCCAAATCATTCCCATGTTTGCTTAGTTGTAAAAGGTTTTTCTGCAAGTGAGAATTTAAGGGTTGAAGCCTCCAATTTATGGGCTCTCCAACAAACCTACTCCCTGTTTCCCATCTTCCCCCAAGAAAGGCATTAATTCATCTCATTTGGAACTGATTTACTGAACCAGAATTTGGCACTGCCTTGTTGGCTTGCTCTAAGAAGCACGGTAGGAAGCAGTTCTACAGAAATCGCCAGTGCGTGTACAGAAGGGATGAGGTCCACCATGTCACAGGGGGTCTCACTATGGGAACCCCAATAGTTAAATTCCTCAGGACTCAGTATTCAGAAAATGGGGCCTTTTCTGAGCAAAGCATTCTGGACTTTTTTCTTATGGGACTGTGACTGTTCATACTACAACTTATAACTGTTCACATTCTCCCTTTTGCTTTGGCCACTAGGCAACCGAGAGTCCCAAATCATTCTTCCTCTGGCACCTTAACAAGGAATGTCTTTGTTCTTACTTGTAACCCTGACTTTATTTCCCTGACCTGATACTCTTTTCATCTAGATTTCTATATTTCTTAATTTTTATCTTTCTAATATTACAATTATTTCTAGAATAAGTTCCCTCAATTTATCTTGGAATAAAATGGAATGTTCCATACTTTTCACCTCTCTGGATGTAGCTTCTAAATTCAGACTAGAGGGGAAGAATTCTATAATCCTAATTCATAAGCATTTAGCTCTTTTGTAGCCTATTTTCTCTTATCAATAATTTACCCTCTAAAAACAAAACAGTCCCCAAGAGACACGTAAATATTCGCCTGCACATCCCATAAGAGATGGTAAGATCTACTAACTTCATCTCTTCATTATTCCTTTTTTGTTTTAGCAGGTGGCACCCACATGCTCCTTGTCTAGTGATTTGAATTTCTGCCATCACTACTATAGGATCCCCCCTCTCCACCCTTCTCCTCCACCATACTCGTACCCCAGACAGGCCCAACTCCCATTCCTCACTGCCCCCTGGGGATCTTATTAAAATGCAGCTTCTGACTTAGCAGGCCCGAGTCTCTACAGCTCTAACAAGCTCCCAGGTGACGGCGAGCTGCCAGTCCACGGACCACACTCTGAGTAGCAAGGTCCTCCTGTCCCCAGGTAACAGTTCTGCTGTTTCTTAGCAATGACAGTGTTGAGGGATTCAGATCACTGTAAGGTTCTCTCTCCTGGTAACCACCTGGCCAATTCTTCTAAATCAACAGTTCTAGGCTGAGGTTGACTGTGAACCCCAAGGGACACTGGGCTACGTCTGGAGCCATGTTTGGTTGTTGCAACTGCAGGGGTGGGGGGTGGTGCTACTTTATCTATAGCTATAGGCCAGGAATGCTGGTAAACATCCTGCAATTCACACAACAGCCCCCACCACCAAGAATTAACTGGCCCCAAGCGTCAACAGCGCCAAAGTTGAGAAACCCTGTTCTAAATCAGAAAACAGGGCACCCCTTGAGTCTTCTCAACTCATCCTGGGCCTCCAAGTCCCAATTTTAGAAGTGAGCCATCAATCCAGGCTAGATCTGAGATTTAGGGAGGGTAACAGGTTAGCAGGACGCTGTATGTGGGGAAGGAATCACCAGGTCACAGTGTTTGGTCTGTGTTTTGTTTAAAACCAAGCATATGGTTTTAAAACTTGTTTAAAACCAAATTCAGTAAACAAGTGGTGGATCTGCAAGCATTAAACTTCCTACCATTTTGAGGTATAGCAATTTAACAGGACCACAGCTCTATTCAAGTAAAAGACCAGTTAGGATCTTAGACTCTAAGCTCCATGAAGGCAGGGCCATATCCAAATTTGCCCATCAACAGAGCCACAGCACCTAGTAGTCCTTAGCACATTGTAAATACTCATACATAAAAATGAATCTTGTCACTTCAAAACTTACTGCAATTCCAAATAGTCTTAAATAGACCCAGAAGTTAAACCACTCTCTAATGCGACATGGTTTATTATTTGCCATCATCACAAACATTATTACTAACAACAATTACTTATGCTAAGGCACACATGCTATTGTAGAAAGCATGGGCTTTGGAATCACACAGACCTCAACCCAAATCCAGACTCTCTCACTCACTTGTCATATGACCCTGGACAATTTACCACAGTATTCACATCTGTAAAATGGGTATAATAATCCTTACATTTGAGAGAACAGTTTTGTAGTAATATAGTGTGACATACTTGAACACCTAGTGGTTGCCATAGAATAGGTGTTCCCTAAACAGTATTTCCTAGCATACTAAAGAACTAGAATAAAAAACCCAGGGAGTTACATGGTCCTTTATTTCTACATACACAAATATGTAAGAATTTCACCTGAAGCTAGATAGGCAATAGAATCCCTCTTCTTTAAACCAAAGGTCGTCATCTCTCAGGTTTATTGAACCACCAGATCATGCACTAGAGGTTTCACTACAGCCAGCCAAGGCTGGGTAAGAAATAATGAACAGCCACAAAAAAAAGGACAAATATTTCAAAGGGGAATATCTCACTGCGTCATTGGCATGGGAACACCACCAAGACACCACCAGATCACAGTGAAACATACTCTCTGCTAACAAATGCTGAGGACTTGAAAAACCAGAAAAATTTTGCAAGAATTTTATCTTTTGAACAACTCAAGAGAAATAGCCTGTGTCCTAAGTAACAGACAATAAAAATTATCTACACTATTAGCCATAAATGTTCTAGGAAATAATCCATAATCACTCCTTGCATGATGTGTTTCTCACTGCTAAGACATGGCAGTACTGGATGAAAGGTACAAGTGTGCTGGCTCCGTTGACATCATTACAGCTTGGGGGAAGATATTTTAGAAAACTTGATAGAAGAGACCACCAGACAGCCAAGTTTCCCATTGATGGGAGCAGGTATACGACACCAGTCAAGGTAGGCGTAATCTCAAAGTCATGAAAGAAGGGCTCTGATTGGCTTCAGCTTTCCAGAAGTCCTGGAAAAATCAGGCTGCATGCAACCAGAATCCTGCCCTGCATCTGAAGCATCACCAAAATTACACAGCCCGGAGCAGCTGGTACAGTTAAGAAACCCCCTACTGAAACTTGGAAAGCAGCCTAGAAATCGTAATCATGATAAATAAGCAGCTGAAAACCCAACCTTGTGTGAGGCTGGGAATGAAACGTCAGAATAATGGGTGCCCGGTGACCCATGAACGTGGCAGTAGGGTGACGTGCTGGAAGGGTAAGTATCCCTGAGTTGGGTCAGATGCCTGGTTCATGGGGTGCCGTCCACAGCAGCCCCAAGGGGCAGGACCCAGGAGGGAACAGAAGCTCTGCCTGACCCCAGGGTCAAAGCCAAGGCATGTCCTAGTTTCTTTCAGTAGCTACTCTCAGTTCTGTCATTCATAAATTTGCTCAGACCCTTCTTAAACTGCATTTATATATCCTGCCAGGACCACCTCTTGAGACAATGAGTTTTAGAAGATTATTACCTGCTGTGTTAAGCAGTACTTCCTTTCATTGGTTACAACAAGAAAAAGAAGAATTAGGGGTGAAACAGCAGAGAGGCTAATGTTGCTTTCATCAAGGGACAAGCTCTTGTTATGGAAGGCAGAAATATTCAACAGCCTGGAAACCACAAGGTATTTAAGCAGCAACCATGAACCTGGGAAACTTAATGACTTCAAGTGTTTTGGTTGATGAAAGTCACTCAAAATGTGTTTATGAAAAACAGGACTGGACAAAGGCATAATTTATGTTAGAGTTACCTAGTTAGAAAATAGCTCAAATGGCATGAAGTCCAGCAATGTTTTCAATCATAAAACTCTGAGTTGATTGCAAATATGCAGGGATCAGAGGTTGTTGTAAAACAGGAAAATCTGCTAGGAGACACTGAAATTAATACCATGCCTCTCTGCATAGTCAGGAAAGCCACGGAACCACCAGGAAAAGGCACTATCAACCTTGGTGGGCATGAAGATCCTACCCACCGGTTGAGCTATACCAAGTATCTAAGCTAGGACTAGTCCCATCAAATCACACACCCTAACCGCAATATAGTACCCTGGATTGATTCCTGGAACAGAAAAGACACACGAGTGGGAAAACTGGCAATATCGGGGAAAAAAGTCTGAAGTTTAGTTAACAGTAATGTACCAATATTAATCTTAGTTTTGACAAATGTGACACAGTTACGTAAGAGGATAACATTAGGGAAAACTACATGAAGGGTATTCGGGAACTCTCTGTACTGATTTGCAACTGTTCTACAAATCTATTAAGTTATTAAGTATGAAATGTCCGATTTCCTTAAGTACTAAGTTTGACAGTTGACATCTCTGACAGTTCACTTTGACACTTCTTGATTTTTTTTTATTGTGAAGATACTTTCACAATAAATGCACAATTTGGCTTGCAATTGTCTTTCACATTTTTTAGAGCAATTTTTGTGAAACCATAGATAAGTCAAAAATGCATGTTATTTTTGAATATGAGTTCTGTCATGGAACCAATGCAGTGCAGACAGCTCAAAATATCAATGAAATGTTTGGGAAGGATGTGGCTAATGAATGCACAGTACGATGATGGTTTGAGAAGTTCTATTCTGGTGATTTTAATCTTGAAAATGAAACCTGGTCATTCTATTACAACGGATGTCTACTGCAACCAACTAGAGAAAATGATGACGATGCTTGCAATTAAGCAGCTGAGATAGGTCAATAGAGACAGGCCAATCTTCCTGCAAGACCACATATCGCACAAACAACACTGCTCAAACTACAGAAGCTGGACTTGGAAACTCTCTATCATCCACCGTATTCACCAGACCTTGCACCAACTGACTACTACTCCCTTTCAGGCTTTGGACCACTTCTTGTAAGGGAAAATATTCAATTCTCAACAAGCTGTTGAAACACCTTTTGCAATTTTATAGCCACTAGCTATAGCCTGAAGCTCTTCAGGCTTCTTCACTGGTAGCATAAACGAGCTACCGTTAAGATGGCAAAACTGTGTTGATGGTTTAGGCGCATACTTTGATTAATAGTACTGCTTCTTGTTTGAGATATAATAAACTACACTTTTATTTCAAAATCGGACATTTCGTATTTAATGAGCTAATACTAATATTCCAGAATAAAAGGTTAATTAAAATTAAAAGAATTTTTTTAAAGCAAATGCATTTTGTGAGTCTTTAGAGCCACTATACTGGGAGTTGAGAGTCAAATAAAAAACATTAAGTTTTTAAGAATTAGGATTCAGTTGGGTGAGGAAAACTCCCTGATATAAACTGGGGGTTTGGGGGAAACAGAAGGAGCTACTAAGTGGATATTAATTAGGATGAGGAAAAATTAAGCAGATAGCCACAGAAGGCATGGTGGATCCAATACAGCCAGCCTTCCATATCTGCGGGTTCCATATCCACAATTCAACCAACAATGGATTGGACATACTCAAAGAAAAAATAAATAAGAATAACAATGCAACAATAAAAACACAAATAAAAAACCAACATAGTTTAACAACTATTGACATTGCATTTACACTGTATTAGGTATTATATATAATCTAGAGTTTTATGGTTTTTGTTTTTTAAGAGATGGGATCTCACTCTGTTGCCCAAGCTGGAGTGCAGTGACACAATCATGGGTCACTGCAGCCTTGAACTCCTGGGCTCAAGCGATCCTCCTGCCTCAGCCTCCCGAGTATCTGGGACTATAGGTGCACACCACCATGCCCAGCTAATTTTTTAATTTTTTGTAGAGTCTGGGGTCTTGCTCTTGTTTAGGCTGGTCTGGAACTCCTGGCCTCAAGTAATGCTCCCTCCTCAGCCTCCCAAAGTACTAGGATTATAGGTGTGAGCCACTGTGCCTGGCCTAGAGATGATTTAAAGGATATAGGAGGATGTGTGTAGGTTATGAGCAAATACTACAGCATTTTATATAAGGGTCTTGAGCATCCTTGGATTTTTTGGTGTCTGGGGGATGGGGCCCTAGAACCAATCCCCCACGGACACTGAGGGACGACTATACGAAGGCAACATGCGTGAATATGACTATAGTAACCCATCACCATATTCTCTTGTCCCAAAGACAAGCATGGCCTTTCAAAAGATGGCTGTTAGGACAGTCAGCACAAAACACATTCTACACAGGCACTACCTCATTTACAGAATAATAGCTGTACTTGTAGACCCAACAGGACTAAAACCTGTAAACATCCTGAAAGGAAAAGACTAGAACAAAATCTGGGAATTCTGACATAATACCAAAAACATCATCAAGGTGACCAAAACACAAAATGCAGTGCAGCAAGTCTTCGAATAACGTAGCTTTATTCAACGTCATTTCCTTGCAACACTGATGAGAAAAAAAAAAGTCAATTCCCAGCAGAGGCCCTTGTCTGGGTGGAGTCTGCACGCTCTCCCCACATCCGCGTGGGTTTTCTCTAGGCACTCTGTTTTCCTCCCACATCCCAAAGAAGTACATGTGAAATTCGTTGGCGTATCTAAATTGCTCCAGTGTGTGTGTGCGTGCACGTGTGCATGTGTGTGTACACGTACGTGCACCCTGGATGGGATGGCATCCTGTCCAGGGTGGGTCCCCACCTTGTGCCCTCAGCTCCTGGCACAGGCTCCGGCCACTCGCAACCCTGAACTGGAATAAATGGGTAAATGATAATCTTACTTGTTTTTATTAATCTGTCTTAAATGTATGTGTAGCTCACATTCATTTCAATGTTTAATATTAGAAGTGTTTGTTTAGAAGTTTAGTGATGCTTTTGTGGCCAAAAATGCGCCATGGGAACTTCACCCTTATTTATATCAATTAGCCTACAGGAAAACTGGTTTTGTTACACAGCACTTCCCAGAAAGTCACAGTTTCCAAGAACTTATCAACTACGTTAAGTGAAGACTTAGTATAGTCCCTCATTATCTGAGGTTTTGCTTCCTGCACTTTCAGTTACCAGCAGTAGAGTGCAATAGATATTCTGAGAGAAAGAGACCACTGAGGTGCTTTCCAAGACCCTGAGGGTCCTGGAAAGTGTCCCCAAAAGGGGGAACTAATGTAAAGTTACTCCAGTAACCACCATTCACTGACTTACTTAAGTGGAGACATGTTCTTATGCATAATCACCAAGTTCATGCACAAAAAATTAACTGCTTATTCCAGTAGATTATAGAGATAAAAAGGCAAGATAAGAAAAGATTAAGTATTTGAATAGCATCTTAAAAAAATTCTATCAAATTTCTAAAGGCATAAAAAGAAGAATGCCCTGAAAATATATTACTGATTAGAAGGTTTGAACCTTGAAGACTTGGGAGGTGATGTCTAAATACTAGAAAAATAAAACAATATGGCTACCAGAAGAATGTTTGCCAAGAAAGATTTATGGAAATGAGGCCTACTTACATATTCCAGCAGGAGGTCAGAGAAACCATCAAAATGGCTTTCCACTGGATGATACTGGATCTTACCCACACTCAAGACCCAGAGGAAGGTACAAGAGGTTATAATGACAACTCCAATGGCTCCAATTAGAAACCTGGTTTTGACACCTAGAAATCAGTTCCATTTCCCAACCTCCCTCCATCACCAAAAATAAAACACAAACTCAAACAGGCCAACTGCTTTCCTGCTGTCTCTAATCCATGCTAATCACTGGGTCAGGTCATTAGTTCACATTTAATCAACACATCCAAGAATTTAAAAGGTTTAAGAAATCACCAATTTGCTAAAAACAAACAAACAAACAAACAAATAAACAAAAAAACAATCAAGCAGTTTGGTTTTGTTAACAAATCAGGTCTTTGTTTTTAATGAATTAATTCAGTTTCATTAATGGATTACAAAGTGGATGTATGAATGAAGACAAATACTGTAGAGGGAAACGAATGAACACA
>CAUYPO010095349.1:0-64003 GCA_963574435.1 Cheirogaleus major
CATGCCTGTAGTCCCAGCTACTTGGGAGGCTGAGACAAGAGGATTCCTAGAGTTCAGGAGTTTGAGGATGCTGTGAGCTATGATGACACCACTGTACTCTAGCCTGAGTGACAAAGTGAGACTGTCTCACAAAAAAAAAAAAAAAGAAAGAAGAAAAAAAAGATAGGCCGGGCGCGGTGGCTCACGCCTGTAATCCTAGCACTCTAGGAGGCCGAGGCGGGCGGATCGCTCAAGGTCAGGAGTTCAAAACCAGCCTGAGCAAGAGCGAGACCCCGTCTCTACTAAAAAAATAGAAATAAATTGGCCAACTAAAAATATATAGGAAAAAAATTAGCCGGGTATGGTGGCGCATGCCTGTAGTCCCAGCTACTCAGGAGGCTGAGGCAGAAGGATTGCCTGAGCCCAGGAGTTTGAGGTTGGTGTGAGCTAGGCTGACACCACGACACTCACTCTAGCCTGGGCAACAGAGAGAGAAAAAAAAAAAACTGAAAAAAAATTCACTAACATTCCCATGCATCTCCCCTCTCGTTCTGCTGTGCCGAAGCAGTACAGCCCCGGGGCCAGGCTGCCTGGTCCTCCAGGAAACAGAGCCCTTGGCAAGGGATGAGGTGCTGATGGTTTCATGTGAGGTTGAATCCCAGGGCAGCTGGAGTGAGGGAAAAGGGAGGCAGGGAAGGCTGGGAAGCCAGGCAACGTGATGTGTGACCACTCCGCCACGCTTCACAGCGGGCCAGGCCGTGGCCCCAGGCAGGGAGGAAGGAGGAACTTATCCTCCCCATTTCCTATTGCTCAAAGTTCATCCCATAGAACAACTCCCCCCAGCCCAATTTCTGGGACGCCTTCTCCACCCCCTGTGGCAGCCATCTGGGAGCCAGGTCCCACACCCCGGGATGTGGTCTGGATGGGTCAGGACCTGGAAAAGCAGCAGGTCGGCTTCAGTTGTGGAGCTCTGGGGACCCCGTGGAGTCCTCCAGCCACAGCTGTGGCTCAGGCAGAGCAGGCAGCCCAGAGTCTGGTGGGCAGGAGGAGCTGGGGAGGCACAGACCCACACTCCAGCCGTGACTTAACATTTCCGTGCCTCAGTTTCCCTGGCTGAAGCATATGTGAATGGGAGGTTGGACTAAACCAGGGTTACTGACTTGACATCCTCCAGACTTCTGGGAGGAGTCCATAATTTGTTGGGGCTGAGCCAAACAAAAAACCAGGTCTGTTTCTAGCTGGAATGATTTCAACTCCGGGCTTGCTGGTAGTGATGGAACAGCCCGCTCAGACAGGTGGCTCTGGATATGTCGGGAAGAATACACGTGGGGAAGCGGATTCTGGCTCCATGTATGCAGTCTCCTTGGTAGATGTCATCTTTCAAACCCCGGAGTCCAAGGGGGACAGGTGAGGAGCAAGGCTGTGGCTCAGCTCGGCTGTCCCTCCCTGCAACGATGCTCTTGGGCACCAGGAATCCACGAGCTCCTTCCCCAGGCAGTCCTGTCCCAGGCCTCCTTTATTACGGAACTCGCAAACGCCACGCTCCATTACTCCGGCTGCATCATGCCCCAGCTGTGTTCCCTGTGCCAGCGCTACAATCGCCAGCCGTGTGACTTTGGACAAGTCATCCTATCTCTCTAAACCTCAGTTTCCTCAACTGTAAAGCGAGACTGGTGTTTAGGAATAAAAAAAATTGAAACATATACCCACACAAAGAATGTGAAAGAAACATAAGTGAGTGTTCAAAAAAAACCCAGCCTCATGCATAATAGCCAACATCTGGAAACCGCTCAAATATCATCTGCTCCATGGATAAACTGTGGCACATCCACACCATGGAATGCTACCCAGCGATAAAAAGGAACGAGCTATTGATACAACAACGTGGATGCATCTCAAAAACATGCTGAGTAAAAGAAACCAGACACCAAAGAATACATACTCTGTGACAATCTTTATATGAAATTATAGAAAAGGCAAAATGAGACTCTAGAACAAAGGCAGAACAGTGGTTGTCTGAGGTCTGAGGGACTGACCATATGCCCCAGGAGATAAGAAATGTTCTAGATCTTGATTGTGGTGGTGGTTACAAGGGTGTACACATTTGACAAAACTTGTGAATTATACACTTAAAACGGGTGGATTTCATTACATGTAAAGCATACCTCAATAAAGCTGATTAAAAAAAGAAATAAGACCAAAGAAAAACATTACCTCTATTAGGACCCTTTCTGTGACAGAAACCCATCATCTCAGGCTGGTTTTAGAAAAAGAGAAATGCACGGGCTCATATAATCAGTTTAGTCCAGTGGTAGAGTTGACTTCAGGCATGGCTGGATCCAGGGGCTCACGGACATCTGGACAACATACTTTCCGACTCTTAGTTCACTTTCTTCTTTGTTGCCTTTGTCCTCAAGTGGAGGACAGGATAGCCACCAGCAGTTCCAAGCTTCCATCCTGTCAACCTAGCAACTCCCACATAAAGAGAATGCCTCTTTCCCCATAGCTGCTGCAGAAGGCCCACGGCAGAGTCTCAGGAACCCATGGCCAGGCCCGGATCGAATGCCTGTGTCTATAGCCAGTGGTGGGGCTGGTCCCACCTGAACCACAGGGATACAGAGTAGGGGAGAGGTGGTCCCTTGAAAGGTCATGGAAAGCCAGCAGATGGCCACCTCATACCCAGGGGGCGATGTGAGTGCCCACCCCTACTCCCAGACAACTCCGCAATGGCCAGGCTGTCAGGGACAGATCCCAAACTCCCTCAAGCCCAAGGCTGCTTTTCTGTGATGTCACAGACTCTGCTAGATACAAGAGTCAAAACAGAAAGCGAGCACTCATTGCTTCCCCACCAGTCAAGCTGAACAGAAAGCCCTGCCTGCCTGTGCCGGGCGAGGAAGCACTCCGAGGAAGCTGGCAGGGGAGGGAGGAGTTCTGCGGCGACCACTCTGGCCCAGGCCCAGCGGGAACGCCTTGGCGCCGACAGCATCTGGACTTGTAGGACAAACCCCCAGCGGAGAAGAAGGCTGCATGGGCGCTGGGCCTCAAGGTGCAGACCAGTGAGGAATCCAGAACCCAGAAGAGGACTCCAGCTTTCCAACCCAGAATCACCCACCGTCCCAGTGCGGTTTGGCCGGGGCAGGAGGGCCAGAGAGGAGGCTGTCAGGAAAGGTGGTCCATGGAGGATCAAGGAAGGTGGGCTCCATCCGCACGTTCAGACCAAACGTCACTTCCTGAGCAGTGCTGCGCGCCCACCGTTTGCTGAGCCCTCTCCAGGCCGGGCACCACAGAGCTCTCTGCCGAGTACACTCCTAGAAAGGAAGGGAAGGCAGCAGCAACTTCATGTCTATATTCAGAAGAAGCCCAGAAAGTACAGGGAACTATTATGCCCACCAAACAAGTGAGGCAACAGGCTAAGGAAACAGGGGGCTTTACCCAAGGTCCTTGGCCTCAGACTCCTGGGCAAAGGCTTGTCCTGGAGCTCCAAGTTCTCACCTCAGCCTGGCCTAGCAGCCATGGCTCGACACTGGCTACCCAGGTCAGAAATAACAGGGCTATGTCCCAAGCCAGCTCCCCAGGGCACACAGGCAAGAAGAGCGGGACTGATGTTCACTGCTCCGTCCCCTACTGAGGTGCTGGCCGAGTCTGCATGCACGGCCATCCTGCTTTCTGGGAAGCAGGTTTACTGGCTGTCGTCGCCAAGAGTGTGCACTCTGCTGCAGAGGGCTGGGTCGGGAGACAGGCAAGAGCCAGACTGAGGAGCGAGAGGGCAGATGCCAAGCGAGGGAAGGAGTGGCCAAGCGCACGGGGCCCTCCCTTCCAAAGGAAGCCTGAGGGCTGGCCCAGAGCCACGGGGCTCCGGGAAAGTGGTGCTCTGGGCTCCCAGCTCCCATCTCCACCCGCCATGTCCGAGGCAGGCTGGCCCTCCGGCTCTGCAGACCCGCCAGGGAACAGCTGACCACTTCCTGGAGCCAACAATGAGCCCATCGTTAGCTCCCTGCACTGGCAGCCTGCCCGGCCAGCCCACAGGCATGGCCGCTGGAGTCGGGCTCTGCAGTGAGGAGGGAGGGGCAGGGACACTGGGCTAGAGACCTGGACACCCGCAGCAGGGATCCTGACCCTGAGCGCCCAGACAAGCAAGCCCCACGAAGGGCTGTGCTCCTTCCTAGGCGTCCAAGTGAGGAGCAGAGAACCAGCAGGGTGGTCTCGGCCAAGCCTCGAGGGTGCTCAGAGCCTCTTCCTCATCTGTGACATGGGGCTAAACCCTGCCATGCCCAGAGCTGGGACTGGTGGTGGCGAGGGCAGGCTGAGGGCGGCTATGGATCCAGGCTGGCCAGGTGCACACGGCATCGGGAACTAAGGGAAGACCACCCCTGCTGTGGGCAGACACCTCTGAGCGATGGCAGCCCCCAGCCCTCGGCACGCCGTGATGACCAAGTGCTCAGTTATTAGGAAGCACTATAGTATGCTTATGCTCCATGTGCTCGTTACAAATACTAATGACTAGTATTACTGAAACAGCGCTAATCGTGGGGGTCAGAAGATGCAGATTTAAATCCAAACTCTGCCATATCCTGAGTCCTCAGATAAAGTCCCCGATCTCCTTAGCCTAAGTTTTCTGTCTGCAAAACGAGGATCGAAAAATGACTAAGTGGCAGAGGAAATAATGGAAGTGAAAGTCTGCCAACTGCAAATGGCCACATCCCTCTACCGGGAGGAAATCTCCTCCATCTCTACCTGTGGGTGCGCAGCCCAGCAGTTCTCCCCTGGCCACTCACTGCCACCACCTGAGGAACATGAGGAACACAAGGCAACAAACAAAAACAAAGATACTAACCCCTGGGCTCCCCCAAACAACCCCTAGCAGCTCACATCCAATTGGCCTTGGATGGGGCCCAGGCACTGGCTTTTTCTTTTCTTTTCTTTTTTTCTTTCTTTTCTTTTCTTTTCCTCCTCTCCTCTGCCCTCCCCCTCCCCCTTTCCCTCCTCCCCTCCCCTCTTCTTTTCTTTTCTTTTCTGAGACAGGGTCTTGCTCTGTTGTCCAGGCTGGAGTACAGTGGCATCATCATAGCTCACTGCAGCCTCCTGAGTAGCTGGGACTACAGGCACATGCCAGCATGCCAGGCTAATTTTCCTTTCCTTTTCTTTCTTTTCTTTTCTTTTTTTTCAGAGACAGAGTCTCACTATGTTGCCCAGGCTGGTCTTGAACTCCTGGCCTAAAGAGAGCCTCCTGCCTTGGCCTCCCAAAATGCAGGAATTACAGGCGTGAGGCACCGCACCCTGCCAGCACTGGCATGTTTTCAACACTCGAATGGTTCTTATGTGCAGCTGGGTGAGGAAGCAATGCAGCAGCCCACTCAGAAGTCAGACTGGCGAGAGCCCACACGTCCAGCCTCCTCACTGACAATTTCATCAATCCCGGTTTGGAGAGAGACCCAGTGCTGCTCTAACGCCCTCCAACAAGATCTCTGAGCTTCCCGGCTGGAGGCCAGTGACAGCCCACGGTACATCCCACTTGTTAAAAAGAAAATAAAGGCGTTCTGGCTCCCGAGGGCACAGGGCCATGGCTCAAAGGGGTTATGAGCCTGCCCCTTTTAAGAGTCCCATTCTTGCTAAGTGGGTGGGGTGTACCGGCACAGGGGAAAAGGCTGGAAGGATATATTTCATCAGCAGACATTATCGCTAGGTATGGGCATTCATAAGCCTCTGCATAGAAGGCAATTCTTTTATAATTGAGAAAAAACAAATCAGTTTATTTCTGATGTGGTGCCTTTTAAAAATAAGTTGATATGTGGTCTTTTGCAAATGTTTTGGGGTAATGAATGAAGAACACATGCAGGAACAGGGTTTGGGGGGACGGAAGGGCAGAAAGAAGGGGCCTCAGGGGAGGGGATGGCTGATTTGATGTTAGCAAATGCTAGTGGAACCCAGCAGGGATGTTGTCCATTGGAGGTTGTGAGAATCTCATTTCAAGAGAGCCCCACCCATCTTTCCCAAGAAAAGACAAATGTCCTTTAAACTTTACTTGGAGCTGTTCCTTCCCCTGTGCAGCAAAGGCTGAGGTGTGAGCAAAGCCAGCCCTTCAGAGACCATCTCTGGGAGTGCAGGTGTGCAGGCATGGCCCGGGTTCCCGGACCAGAGCCTGGCGGAGAAAGTACTGTGCTGGCCTCGAAGGAGGATTGCAGCCAGGGGGTCCCACAAACGCCAAGCACATGCGGCCATCTTCTCGGGTGACGAGAGCTATTGAGCTGGCACCTGGGGACCCTAGAAATATCTCAAGGATGGAGTTCCATCAGGCCGACGAGACACGGGGTGGACCCAGAGTCCTGCCTGTGATTTGCTCAACTCCCAGTCTGTCCACCATGGCCAGCCCCGGCCCAGTCTCAGCCGGAGAGCAAGGTTCTGCTGCTTCGGGATTTGGTGACATCCTTGTAGACTGGTGGTGTTGGGTAAGAGAGGCATGTCATAAGTCGGTTTCCATTTAAAAACATATTTCTGCTTCTTGACAATCCCCTCAGGAAATGCACATCCACCCCCTCAAGATAAGGCCTTGGCTCGGTCAAAATACAGCCACGCGTCGCTTAACGATAGGGATGCGTCCTGAGAAATGCAGTCAGATGGTTTTGTCGCTGTGCAAACATCAGAGTGCACTCGCCCGGGCCCAGATGGCAGAGCCTACCGCACACCTAGGCTGGGCCGTGCGGACTGCTGCTCCCAGCCTACACTCCTGTTCGGCATGTTACTGTACTGAATGCTGCAGGCAACTGTGACACACGGTGAGTAGTTATAGATCTAAACATATCTAAACACAGAAAAGACACAGTAAAGATATGGTGCATTATCTTATGGGGCCACCGTTGTTCATGGGACCCATGACTGACCGAAACATCATGCAACATGTGACTGTATCTGTGGCGTGGGCTGGACCAGGAGGGGTGGGGGCACCTGCTGAGAATGAGGGAGACCCATGAAGTGAAACAGGGATGGAGAACATTCTGCCAAGGAAAAGCAAGCTCCAGGGTCACAGCAGAGGGAAAAAGACCCCAAATTCACTGCAACTATTTTCAAAATGGCCAGGTCACTGGGTCTCAGAGAGCAGACTCCGAGGCTCCTTCTATTTTAAAAAAATGCAATGCAAGTTCCTGCCCAGGTGCCTTCTGCCCTCCTGCCCCAACTTCTCAGGAAAGGGGGGGCATCCCGTCCAACACTCTCGCCTTCAACATAACTGACCCCAAAGACGACCTTCCTCGGGCACTGTGCTACACACGCGGCTGGGCTCTTCCAAACCTTCCCTGCATGCACACCAGGGAGACCCTGAACCCTCTGGGCTCCATCCTGCACAGGAATGTCTCCACGCCCAGCCCTCCCCACCCTCACCCCTCCCCAGTCCTCCACCAACAGACATTAATGTATGCAAACAAAACTGTTTTAATCATCAGCAAGTCCCCATCACTCTTATTTTGGGGAGGCACATTGCAATCTGACCCCACAAAGTTCCTCCCATTCCAGAGGGGCCAAGCGGGTGAGGGGTAGGTTGGTGGCCACTGCCGCTGCCCGATGCACACTGCAAGAACAATAAGGATTTTTAGGGGCATTATGACTGAGTCAGAAAACACAGCTGCCCCTGAAAGTCCCTCATTTTTCTTGCTGTCCTTGAACACTCTCCAGGTGAGTAAGCAGTCATCCGGCTGGCCCAGGTGAGCGGAGGTGAAGCTGGTGTCCCCTCACCTGACGCTGGCCCACCAGTCCCTCTCCCCACAGCCCGCGGGAAGCTCTGTGGTGGGTGGGATGGCTGCGGGGTCTCCGGAGAGGCAGTTCTCGCCAGTGCTCAGCTTGGCCAGTGGCCGGCCTCGTTCCCCTCCTGAGACACACCCAGGAATGACCAGCCTTTGCTCCACCCAGAGCCTTCTGCTGGCAGAGAGCCGTGGACCAGCATCCTGGTGGAATGCCCATGTGGAGGCAGCCCCAAGAACTGGGGAACAGTGGCCAGAGCTGGGAGAAGAGTCAGTGGCCCTTGTCTTCACAGGAGGGGTGTGGACCATCCCAGAGTGACAGTCCCGGGCCTAACGTGACACATGAACAGAAGAGAGCTACCTTCCAGCCAGCCTTCTTACGACCATGGCCTCTGCTGAACCTCGTTCAGGGAAAGAGAAGAAACACCAGGAGGTGCCTGGAAGACCAACCCAGGCCAGAAAACCTGGGGGAGAAGGAGCTGCCTCAACTCTCCCCAACCCCTTTTAAAGAACAACATACAGGTGAGAGGATCGCTTGAGCCCAGGAGTTGGAGATCAGCCTGGGCAACATAGCCAGACCCCACCTCTACAAAAAATTTTTAAAAATTAACAGGGCATGGTGGCATGTGGCAGTAGTTCCAGCTACTCAGGAGGCTGAGGTGGGAGGATCATTTGAGCCTCGAAGTTTGAGGCTGCTATGATTGGGCCACTGCACTCCAACCTGAGTCACTAATAAATAAATAAATAAATAAAATACAGACACAAGATTCCAACAAGAGTGGGCATCTGAACTCTCAGTTACCTCCCACTGCCCTCTTTCCCATTCCAAATGAAAAACAAAAGAGGAAATGAGCGAATTTCAGCTCTGTCATAGAAACCAAAGGAAGGATAGAACTGTTCCTGGAAGGCTTAAGGTCACAGATCCTCTGTCCCCAGTGCGAGGCAAGAAGCTGCAACCTGGAGAAGCAGTACGTCCTGGGGAGCTGCTGCTGAACGCGGACCCCAGGCCGGCCCTCCCCATCTCTGCCGTATCCGGCCCCACAGTCAGTGGAAAGGCAACAGCTTCACGTGGGCCTGAGTAGGAAGGCAGGTCCGCCTCCCATCCTTCTACAGACACAGCCTACGAGCCCAGGAGTTCAAGGCTGCGGTGAGTTACGATCGTGCCACTGCACCCTAGCCTGGGCGACAGAGTGAGACCCTGTCTCCAAAAAAAAAAAACTAATAGCCTACAATACGCAATAAAGTCAAGTGCCAAGACACTGGACTGTTCCAGATGGTTTTTGGGTTCAAATCAATGAGCTGACAGGCTCCACTGGGAAGTGCAGGCTGAAAGAAAACAGGGTGGGGTGAGTGAGGCGGGTGGTCGGAAAGTAGCCATCAAGAAGAAAGGGAAGGGGCCAGCGACCGATCTGTCTTCCTATGGGAGGATGAAAAACTTCCAGCATCATCTGAAGCTTCCAGCATCAGAGCCCTGTTGAGGACCCTCCTTAATGGGATGATTCCTGCTGCCCCTAGGCCCAGGCAGCCTCCACAACAGCAGGGGGTCAGTCCACTGCCAGCACCAGAACCCCCAGCAGGCCACTCTCCACAGATCCCAGGCCTTTTTGACCCCCTGGGGAATGCAGTCCTCTGAACCCCATGGCATGGAATGCCACCCATCTGTGGAACGCCACCCATCAACAGGAACCTTGTCCCCTGAAGCCAGGCCATCCACCCTGGGCCCCAGTGCAGCTCCAATCTGCCCAGCTGGACACCAGGAGGCTGCCCTGCCCAGCCCGGCACTGCACCTGCTCCTCAGGGGCCTGGTCATCAGTTTCGCTGTCTGGCAGGAAATGTGGCCTCCCAGAACACAGGTGGCCCTCAGACAGACAACCCCAGTGCCACTATCTGCTTACTTGCTATGTGACCGTGCTTAAATCACTTTGTTTCCCAGCCTCAGCTTGCACATCTGTAAATAGGAACGATAAGCCCTACTTTGCAGGGCAATGTGAGGATTGAAGCAAAGAAAGTGTACAAAGTGCTTAGAAGACCCCTAACAAAAGTGTATTCCCCCAGGCCCCGAGGGTAAGGGCCGGGCCATGGAGAACTTCTCTCCTCTGGGAAGAGGGGCTGGGGCAGGCTGACATTGCACCTTCTCCCCCACGCTCCGGGCTCCTCCCTGTTCAAACTGAGAGGAGCATGCCTGGAATCCCGGTTGCCGGCTCCAGCCTCTGCCCTCTCAAACTGCCCATCTGGCACCTGTCATCCACCCAGAGCGTCTGCCCTAACCAATATCACAGTCATATACTCCACCCACAAAGCAAGACCTGAGCAGTCCCCACACATTAGTATCCACATCATCTGAACCACTGAACGACATGACCACACTGGAGGAGCCCCGGCCCCCATGGCTCGTTCCCCCTGTGTGAGCTGGTACCATGGCCCGGCATGCCCCCACCCCATGCAGTGCTGCAGTGAGGGGGCAGACCCAGCCCCCCATGCAACAGCCATAAGCTGGGGTGAGCTGCTTACCCCTCCGAGCTCCGGCCTGCTCCTTTGCCAGGCTGGGGTGACTACCTATCTCATGGTGCTGTCTAGGGGATGGAATGAAATCATTCACGTGACAGGCTGAGAACTGTGCCTGGCACAAAGCATTCAATCATATGACCTGTTATTGCCATTTCCTTCTCTCATCAAGACTCAGCTCTCCCCCTCTGGGTGACCTTCCTGACCCAGGCCCTCCCTGGGTTAGAGCCCCTTTCCCTCATTCCAATGGATGTCACGCTGTGCCACACTGTGCTTTGCCTACCGGTCCATCCTACCAGAGCGTGGTCCCAGGACCACCTGCATCACAATCACACACTTCCTAACAAGGCTGATTTGCGCCCCACCTACCCTGGGCCACCAAGGGGCCCTGGAATCTGCATTGCTAAAGGCTCCTCCTGAGATTCTCAGGGACACCCAAGTTTGGGAACCACTGCTTCAGGCTGTCTTATTACCACGCTACAAGCAGGGCTTGGGCCAGGAGAGCTGCCCCTGACAGTGGCCAGAGGACTGCCCTCATGCTGTGCTAAGTGTGGGAAGGTGACCCATCTGGGCTTGGCTTTGACGGCAGAGCTAACCCATTGCCAGTCCAGCCCCACAAGCCTGTCCTGGGTGCTCATTCTGTGCAAGCCTGGGCTGGGCACACACTGAGGACTGAGCGGTGTCCCCTTCTTCTGGGGCTGACAAGCCACCAGGGCTTACCAGGGAGCTGCAGAGTGAGCTGTTCCACTCTGAACATGGAGTCCCTAAAATAGCTAGCAACTCAAAACACCATGATGGAAGGAAAAGAAAAGCCAACCAGATAGCCACGTTTGTTTGGAATTTGCTTTAGAAAGAAAACTGTGTACCAGCCCTACCCTGGCTAGGAAAGGTGGTGATGATCCCAGAGGAGGGCAAAAGTCCCAAAATGTCTCGGGGGAACCTCCTATAGAGAGAAGCCACTGTGCACATACAGGGACCTGCTGCTGCCTTGCTGGGTCACTGGGGCCTGTGGTAGGGCTGGCTTCGGATCTGGCCCTGGCGCCTGGAGAGGCCAGGCCTGCCTTGAGTCAAGGGCCAAACATCCCTGGCAGAGAAAGCTTGGGGGAGGAGGATCTGCAAGATCCTGCCCTCCTTCCGCCCACCCCTGCCAGTCTGCCCTGGGTCAGCGCACAGTGCAGGTGGGAGTCCAAGGGCTCAGCTGGATTCAAGCCTCTGACACAGTGAAAAGCCTTCTTGGCCTCACCTGCCCAACTCGGCCTTGCTGGACGTTCTGGGGCCAGGATGCACAAGCCAGGAGACCTGAAACTCATCCCTCTGAGCCTCTGGGTTTACGATATCCAGTCTCTCTCTGCCAGAAATTCTTTTGTAAGAACACATCAGCTCCAAAACGTTCACTCTCAGCCCCTCAGCTCCCCCCGTGCCCCGCAAACTCTCCGGAGACTGGGCTCCCCCAGCAGCGGCCCTGCCTGGCCCGGTGCTGACGGCCGGCATGCCTCGGGGCTTGGCTCAGTCCCTGAAACTCATCAGTGGAGGGAGGCCCTCGTGCCCCCTGGCAAGGCTGGACCTGGACCCGACTGCATCTGTCCACACAAAACACACTCCTGCTACCAAGGCCAGTCCGGAGAGGGCAGTGCCTTCCTTGCATCCGTGTGCGTGTTTCCAGACCATCCCCAGGAGCCAAAGCAAGGGCTGGGTGCTGGCAGCAGAGGAGCAATTTCTGTTTCTTTAAAGGGGACGCCACTGGGGGAGGGACGAAAGGCAAGCAGACCAGGCAGGCAGGCACCAGGGCTAAAGTACAGGGAGGAAGAATCTGATTAAGGACACATTTGTCCTCTTGACAAGAACTCACCAAGCTATGGCCAAAGGGCCAACTAGCCCGCCACCCGCTTTCATGCTACAACAGCAGGACAGAATAGCTGCAACAGAGACCCCATGGCCCTCAAAGCCTAAAATATTTACTATTTGGCCCTTTATGGAAAAAGTGTGATGACTCCTGCTTTTCTGATCAGTATTTGCTTGGCACCCAGTACGCACCAGGCACCCAGCCGGGCACTGGGGACAGCACAGCGAGCAAGCCTGCTGAGGCCTCATGGAGTTTAGGGCCTGGTAAGGGACAGCTCTGAGGGTCACGGGGACAGCCAAGTCGCCTGCCCTGGTAAGTCTGGGCATCTCGTCCACTAGTCAGCTGGACCCTCATTCAGCCCACAGGCTTCTCCTATGGAGGAAGGAGAAACTGGCTCCGGAAAGGCTGGGACACTCTGTCCCCGTCTCTGGGCACATAGCTGTTTCATCTTTATTAAACCAGTGCTACTACAGGGCCAATCTCTTCCTCCACACCTTCAGGCCACATGTGCTTCAGAACTTTTCCGGTTTTAGAAAGAGAATGTGGAGCCTACCTCACATCCGATGCAACGCCCCAGCAGAACAGCACCCATAATCAAATACATTAATCTCTGCAGTGAAACCCCCAAGAATATTCACACTTCCCAGGATAAAGATACACTGTCATAGTCTCAAGTCAGGTTTGGTCAGGTGTTCCCACTTAATTAGTGACCTAAACAATTTTTGGTTTTCAGAGTTCTCTGGAGTTCAGGATTTTGGAGAAAGGGGGGTGGGCCTGCACCAACCATAGTTACAAAACACAAAAGAGCTGGGTCCCAACTGCATCCTCCTGGTCTTGGTGGGACATCGCCCTGACCCCTGCCAGACTGCCCTCACTGCCAACTGGCACAAAGAAAACACACAGAAGGCATACAGTAAAAATATAGTGAATGAATTTACAGCATAGAATCTTCTTCCTCCAAAGAACAGCTACTAACATTACTGCTAAAAAATGTAGAACAGGCCAGTACAGTGGCTCACACCTGTAATCTCAACACTTTGGGAGGCTGAGGCAGGAGGAATGCTTGAGGCTAGGAGTTCAAGACCAGCGTGGGCAACATAGCAAGACTTCATCTCTACAAAATAGCCAGACATGGTGGCATGTGCTTGTAGTCCTAGCTACTCAAGAGGCTGAGGCAGGAGGATCGCTTGAGCCCAGCAGTTTGAGGTTACAGTAAGCTATGATCCCAACACTGAATTCCAGCCTGGGTGACAGAGTGACACCTCATCTCAAAAAAAAAAAAAAAAATATATATATATATATATAGAAAAGTAGTATTTAATGCCAACCTTGCCCACCTGCTTCTTATCAGGAACAGAGAAAAGATGACATAAATGAATAATCAATCTTTCTAACTCCAATTACTCAGGACAAGGAAAGTAAACTATTTTCTGGTCACTCTTGCTGCCTGATGGGTAACATACCAGGTTTGGGGGAAACAGGTGAGTGGGTAGGAGCCAAAACTTTAAAAACCCATTATTTTTCTCCCCTGTATGCTTCCTTAGAGCCTCCCTGTGGCCAAGGCTCCATTTGGAAATCTAAAATAATTTATCTCATCATGAATTCCTAAGAGCTAATTGGATAATCTGATTTCAAATGTTCTAATTATACTCCTTTGGGAGGGAAAAAAGCAAACACACACACACACACATATATTTACATCTCATACTTAACAGCACTTCTTTCAAAAAGTGCAAAATATCCAGAAAGCCTCAGATATACGGTTAAAAAAACCTTAAGACAGTAATCCTGCAAGAATATTTTACTTCACATGATCTACAAACAGATGAAGCATCCCCTATAAAATGCACTGTTCTTCTCCATTAAAGGACATCTGAAAAGATATTACAGCAGTAACTTCCACCAGGTGTTCTGGAATTAAGTGGCTCTCCCCCTCTCCCACCTTTTCATGCAACAGGTTTTTAGGATTCTGAAATGTCATACCCTCTATTTCTTAATAGAGTACTCCTACAAATGACTACCAGAAATTTCCTCATCGCCTGAGATTTCTAAACCCCTAAATGGGGAGAGAGGTTCTCGATTCCATTGGTGATCTCCACCTCACCTCCGCACTGGGCAGATTGCTGGCTGGGATTTTACTCCGTGATTGGGAAACGCTCCCAGCCTGCCTGCGACACCGTCTCAGGGTAAGAAGGGTGGCTGGCGGGAGGGAGGGCGTGTGCCTATGACAGTGCCCCAGACAGGGCATCCCTCCTGACGCCTAACACCTGGAAGAATGTCAATGTCTCCGGGGCCTGGCACACCCGCCCAGTGAGCTAGGGGACACTATCCACTCAGGGCTGACTGCCCCTCACAGCGAGGAGGCACAGAAATGACACCTACAAACGCCGGCGCCTGCAGCCCTGCCGTCCCGGTGGAGACCTGTGAGGGCACCGCGACTCCTTGTGGAGAGGACACAGGCATCCTCATGGGCATTTTCTCTGGCCCTCAGCAGGACACGTGCTACCCATCTGACAGATATCATATGCCCCAACGGGGCGGGACCGTGCAGGGCTCGCGTGGCCTTGGCCCACAAAGGACTGCAGAGTGCACCAGGGGGGCTGGCGCTGCTGTCGGCCAGTCAAGTTAGTTTCACTTTCTGGTCCGTCCCCCCCACTTTTCACCCTGAAGAGAGAAAATGTCCTTGAAATGCCAAAAGAGAAAATCTTCATCATTTTCTTTTTTTTCTCTGAAGACTGTTTTTCTCTGAAGGCCAAGTGACAGGCTTTGGTGAAAACTCTGTTGGGGCTCAGAAAATTGGAGCCCAAAGTGGGGTGCTCTGGCGTGCTGAGGACTTTGAACCAAAGGAGACTGGGAGGCCTCCAACACGGGTCTCCCTGACGTCTCCTGCCTGCCCGTCTCTTGCCCCTTTCTCCCTGGCAGCGCGTCACAGACACCAGAATTCCTCTCCCCCAAAACAAGCCATGATACCTAGAAAGGCCAGGCTCTCCCTTCTCCCTTGAGGCCCCTCATTCCAGAGGGGTCCTGCCCCACACCCAGGAAGAAGGGATGCTACACAGAAAGGCCACGAGGAATCTGGACAGACAGGCCCCACTGGGTTTCCCCCTATTACCTTTTGTCCAATCATGTTTCCACACAGCTGTCCATTCCTCATTGAACCTGAGCATAAAGCAATGTTCCCTGGGTTTTCATTTCTTTCTTTTTTTTTTTTTTAAGAGATGGGGGTCTCACTCTGTTGCCCAGGCTGGGGTGCAATCGCACAAATACAGCTCACTGCAGCCTCCAACTCCTGGGCTCAAGGGATCTTCCCACCTCAGCCTCCCAAGTAGCTGGGACTACAGGCACGTGCCACCATGCCTGGCTAGTTTTTTTATTAGTATTATTTGTAGAGATGGGGTCTTGCTATATTGCCCAGGCTGGTCTTGAACTCTTGGCCTCAAGTGATTCTTCTGCCTTGACCTCCCAAAGTGCTTGGCTTATAGGCATTTGAGCCACTGCGCCTGACCAGGTCTTCATTTCTGAAAGCTCTCATGTCCTATAAAACTTTGATTAAATAAATTTGTTATGCTTTTCTCTTGTTAACCTGTCTTTGCTAGAGGAGTGTCGTCCGTGCCCCTCGTGACGGAGAGGAAAGGTTTCCGTCCCTACAACCCCAACTATGTAACTTCAGTCCCCTGGGCTGCTTAGCTCTAATATGATTACACATCTAAATGCAATAAACGGAGCAAAGTGGTATTATTTTTCTGGGAAAAACCAACATCATAAAAGGGTCTTTATTGAATCAAGGGCCCATGAACTGTTCTCTTGCCTAATTATGGCTCCCAAGTGAACGAGCCTGGGTTTCCAGGCAGGGTTCCTCACAATTCTCCGGCCCAAAGTCCAATGGGATATTTGTCACAACTTGTCTAATTACAACAAAATCCACCAAGAGGACGAAAGAGAGAATGCCAGGATAGGTTGGCAGCCCCTTCCCCAGCTCGGACTCTGGAAATGGGGACCTGGTCCACGGGGCTCCTTCTATTTTGAGTGGCTGTACCCTGCTCCACCCCCACCCCTCACATTCAAAGTAAGGATCCTGCACCCTGCCCCTTGCCACTGTCAAAGCTTAAGTGGTTTTCTAGCATCCTGGCACTGCCCCCCTCTAACCCTATTTCTATGAAAAAGGCCCATTGTCAAAATGAGATATTTTGCCAGATGTTTGAACATGCAGTGATTTGGCCAAGGTTAGCGTGTGCCCAGACCTGAGCAAAGATGAATGCTTGCCATCACCAGACACAGGAGGGGAGAGTGAGTGACAATGTGTCTGTGTATGTCAGGCCAGGGGAGGGTTCACCCTCCACACCAACCAGCTGGGAACAAGTGGTCTGGTTGACTTTTCCCAGATACGCAGTGGTCTGGCCAGGCAAGTTGAAGACTAACATTTTGCTTATACTCAAGTCCTAGTTCCAAGTATCTGTTTAATCATACTCAGAGTTCCAAGAGCAAAAACTTTTTTTTTTTTTTAAGAGAGACAGAGTCCTGCTCTGTCTCGCCCAGGCTGCTAGAGTGCAGTGGTGTCATCATAGCTCATTGTAGCCTCAGACTCCTGGACTCAAGCAATCCTCCCACCTCAGCCTCCCAAGTGGCTGGGACTATAGGCGTGCACCACTGCACCCTGCTCCACATTTTCTTTTTTTAAGTGTGCCTCCATGACCACAACAGCTAGCTCAGCAGGAAGGGATTCAGGAGAACAGCACCCTGACTCTCCCACTAACCTGTCCCCTGATAGGCTTAAGCACAATGAACCCACCCCAAGAAAAGTCAGCAACTTCTGACCTCCACCTCTACCCCCTGCCCCTCCTCCCAAGTGGTGGGTATGACTCCCTAAAGAAGCAGAAACACCCCTACCTACTCCCAGCAAAGACTTGCTTTTCTTCCAGTGATTTCTTACCAGATACCAAGCCAGCAGCAGGCTTGCCAGCTTCAGGTCGTCCTTCCTTGACCTAACTAACTGGGGTTTGCTCATCAGCCCCATGGGGGCTGAGATGAACTCTGGTGTCACTTGGGAAGAGCTACCATGTGCCACCCCCACCACATGCCTGGTGGTTCACACAGGCCTTCTTGTTCAATCTTCCACACGCCCTGCAAAACCGACATGTATTGCCACCGACAGGGAAACTGAGTCTCGAAAAGGCATCACTGGCCGAACCCAGGTAGTCTACAGGACAGCCAGGTTCCCGACTCCAAAGCCAACGCCCTTTCTCCAACCGCCTGTCTTAAGCAGGAAAGACTTAAGACCAGTCTCCTGGAAAGCCAGGTGCTATCAGCAAATCAGCAGCAACACAAGTTAATTTAATTCTTTTCAGAAGGGTGGGAAGAGACAGTCTACCTTACAATGCACATGGAAGAAAAAGATAGAGGATTATGTCTTAAATGTCTGCTTGGGAGACCAGAATTGAAGCCCCAGTCACCAGGAAGGAAAAGCTAGTGTTTTCCCTTGAACCCCACCTCCCCCAGGGCAGAAATCCAGTGAGAGGAAGCGAGTTTCATGAGAATGAACCACAAAGTCTTTGCAGACTGATCCAAATTTCCCAGCTGCACATCTCTGAATCCTTCCCCCACCCCTCCCACTCCTCCAAACCACAGCCCCGGGCTCCACCCCGTGCCCTTCTCTGCACCTCCTTGCTCGGAATCTTAGAAGAATGCTTAAGGCTAAGAGAGCTGCAGTGTATTCAGTCCAGTCACCCCGGCCCAGACAGAGAAGGGGGCTCTCAGACCAGAGCAGGAGCTGAGATTGAAATCAGGTGGTGGCTCTTCCCACAGGGCAGCTTGCTCTCCCCAGCAATCCTGGGCAGCAAACTCAAACCGGGCTGGCTGCAGGGCCTGATTTCAAAATTCCCCAAAGGGAGGGGGGAGGGAGAATGGCACTGGGTAAGAAGTCACCTGCTCTGGGTCCTGTGAGCCCTGCCCTCTGCCCAGGGCCAGTGAGGACTACAAAAGGCTCTTAAGCACTGAGGTCTATCCCCACCTGCAGTTTTAAGTTCTAGGTAAAAACATCACTGAGCCATAAAAAAGCCGAAGTCTCACGAATTTCTGATTTTTCCCCCCATGATGATTACTCTGCAGCGCACGTTTTGGAATATCCAATTATTTTCTCCTCCCCCACCCCCTTTCAACTGTGTCCCCTGCTTGACTGGTCCTACTAGAGTATATTTGGCTCGCCCATGGGGTGAGTGAGTGAGCAAGCCTGGAGTGGCTGTGGTAATCCAAATGCCTTTCTTGGGACCTTTCCTGAAACGTGCTCAGGGTCAGAACTGGAAGAGTCTTTGGGCCGTTCGGAGTGGCGGTACTGCAGAGCAGATGTGCACGGCCGCCACATCTGCAAACCAGGGTTCCTTTAAGGACTCGGCTGGCTAATCCAGACCCATCCACCTCCTGCTCCCAACCTGGGAGGCTGCACACAGAAGGCCGGAAGTCCCCGCTCCTGCTGCACTGAATGTCAGCTGTGACACTCTGGGAGAATCCCTTCCTCTCTGAGTCTCAGCCTCAACTATACAACAAGCACTCACAATGCCCCTCATCTGCTCTCAGAGCTGGGGTAAAAATCCGAGTGGGCAGGGAGGGATCATGCCAATCTTCCCTACAGATGTCGCCCCAGCCTCTGCCTGGCCTGGTCCCTTGGCATGTAGTTGGTGTGCAACGAAAACGAGAGGACCGAGGCTCAGGGGAAGGGACTCTCAGATATTATCCCTACCTCATGATTGGGAGGCCGCTGCTCCCAGTGGGTTAAGTAACTTGCCCAAGGCTACATTTTTTTTTTTTTTTTTTTTTTTTTTGAGACAGAGTCTCACTCTGTTGCCTGGGCAAGCAATGGAATCAGCCTCCAACCTCCCTGTCCCACAAGCCTGAGGTCCCAATCACTCTGCACCCTCATCAGCCAGCACATAAACACACACAGATTCAAAGTAAGACAGCCAGGGATGAAGCCTGCCAGTCGAAGATCTACTGGTTTGTCCCAAGCACCCTACATACATTTTTCATAAGCCTTATCACGTCCTTATGAGGTAGGTATCATAACCCTCATCCCACAGCGGAAGAAACTAGGGCACAGATAAGTCACTTGGCCAATGCTACCCAGCTGGCAGTTAGAACCCAAGCCCATGTGGACCCAAATTTCACCTTTATGGCCCTCATACTGGATTGCTTTGAGAGAAAAACCCTTCATGGAATCCAAAATGATCCCTCTCTCCTAAGACAACTCTCTTTCAGGGACTGATCACAGATTAGGAGCCCTGTTCTTTTGTGTAAAAGAACGGAGTCTGGCCAAATATTTACCAGCCCGCGCACGGCCCAGCAGCAGAATCAACTCCTCGAAGTATAAAGGGCCAAGCTGTCGCTAGACAAAGTGGGGGACAGAATCCTCACCACCAGGGAGGATTCAGACAGCTCAGCTTTGGGCAAAGAGGTGCCAAATGAGACCTGGGGAGGCAGCCTCAGAGGCCAGGCAGGGATGGCCACCAGTGAAACCTTGGAGGGGTTTCTTCTAAGTATCAGAACTTCCAGAGTGGCTAGGATCTGCTGGGGGTGGAGAAGAGAGGTTCTGCTTCTCCCAATATTTCCTTTGTCATTCCAATCGTGCTGGACAAAAACTGATCTCTAATCATCCATAGATCAGGGATTTTATTTTTCTTAAAAAAAAAAAAAAAAAAGCCAGAAGGGACAAGGTTAATTATTCACCAGGCTGTAATTTACTTAAGAGTTGAGGGAATGCAAGTTTCCTCCCTGTAAGCAGGACCTGGAGTCCAGGTGGATTTTAGGAGTCTCCTGTGGGTCTGGCTAAAAATCCCTCCCCTCCCGCCAGCTTTCCACCTTGCAGTTAGCTGCTTCCTGAAGAAGGCTCCGGGCAAACAAGTCTGATGTTCAAGCCACTTCCCCTCAAAAGGAAGAGAAAGATTTGAGGTGCTCATCTTTGAAGGGTGAATTGGAAATGGGGATAGGGGCAAGAAGACAGCTGCTCCAGAAAACTACGAGAATTCAAAGAGAGAAGAAAATCAAAAAGCACTCAACTAAAACACAATACCTAAATACAAAAGTATAAATCAGCCGCTCAAGCCAGGCTAGCCCAGCCCACTGCATGGCTGATTCAATCACATTGTGCAAAGGAAAACCCCAAGAAGGAAAAACCTAATCACCCACTTCCCCCAAAGCAATGAAGTACCAAGTCATTTCCTAAAAATCCATACAACCCTGGCCAGACTCAGAAAGAATGGGGCACAGTCGTAGGGAAAACTGCCCGCCTGTAGCCAGGCCTGGGTCGGGGCAGGGATCCTTATTCCTCGGGATTTATGTTCCCTGTCCCGATAAGTCCCCTGTCCCCTACAGGGTGGGTGCAAAGTGGCCAGCTGGGCCTGCTTTGTCCATATCTCATTGCTCCAGCACTTCTGGGATGTTTATGACCACACAATATTCGGGAGATTTCCACCTCATTTACTCTTCAATACTGATCCCCAGGGCTGGGAGAGGCGCTGGTTTGAAGGGAGAACTTTGTTTTCCCAACCTGATTCAGTGCTCCAAAGAGAGCATTTTTCTTAATTAGGGGAAAGGTCTTTAGTTGAACCTCCCCTCAGTTCCATTCCTAGGGGATGTCACCTCAAAACTAACAATTTCTCAAGATGCTTGGAAATCTACCTCACAGCCACAGAAACTGTTTTTTTCTCCCATAATTCTGGCATCTGCACGTTCCACTGACTAGAGCCTGCAGGACAAAGCTTACATGGATAAAATTCGGGCCAAATGCAGGACAGGGCTATACCCTTTTCTGGGCTCCCGGGCCCAATCCTGCCTCAGTGACCCTAAAGCTCCCCTGACTGCCCTCCACACAAGTGGCTCCCCCTGCTCCAGCCCCACACGCCACCAAACAGGGACAGTGGCATGGGCAAGATGCCTGCAAGGACTACTCTACACGTGGCCCACAGAGGTTTGGAGCCTGTGGGGGGAAAAAAAAATGCCTCTCGAATGAGTCTTTGCACAACCTGGCCAGAGGTGGGCCAACCCAGCCAGGCTGGTTTCTCTCTCTCCCTCCTCCCTGCTTCTAGAAACCTCTCCTGCTTGCCAGAGCCAAGGAAGAAGGGGTCCAGAGGTGGCCTATTTTGTCCACCTGCCATTCACACAGTTCAGGTCACCTCACTGCGTGTCCCTCAAATGTTTTTTCACAATCCTCCCTGCCAAAACAGCCAAAACACAACACAAAAACAAACAAAAAATCCCAAACGTTGCAACACCAGATAAACCCGAGGTTTCAGGGGCTGGTGGGGTTTCTCTTTGGGGAGGAGTAGAAGCAAACCTATTAAAGGAATAGATCGTTTAAGGAAGAAGGGAATTCCAGCTAAAAACCTGAAGAGGACTGGTGCCGCTCAGCATCATGTTGCATTTGTCAAGGAACAAAAGACCAGCCATTAGGAACACGTCCACAGAGATCCGTTTTTAAAGAAGTGGTGTGTGGGGGTGGGGAGGGACAGGGGCTTCCCACTCCACACGGGCCAAACCTCCACACCTCATCCCACCTCGAAGGCTCTAGAAGTCAACTCTAGAAGTCAGGCTCCGTCCTCCCCACCCCCAAGCTCAAGGTTGCCGCCCTGGAAAGCGCAGCAGGGCAGGTCCTGGTGACTGGGCTTGGCCCGTCGGGGAGTGGGGAGTCGTCTTCCCCCATCCCCATGTCGTCCAGGAGGCGACCCGGCTCCGCCGGAAAGGTCCAGACCGCACGCAGAGACCGGCTCACCCTTCCGAGCTCACACATTTCTCCCGCGAAGCGCAGGATTCCCGACTCCGCGCACACAGCCGGCGACGAACGCGCCTTGCCACCCCTTCTCCAGCGTGGCCCTGGGAGGTGGCAGTCCGAGCGGAGCGCACGCGGGCCCAGAGGAAGCCGGCCTGGGGCGAGGAGCGTGGAGCAGACGTCGGTCCTGGGGGCCGAGGACTGGGACTTTGTAGGCCAGTTGATCCGACACCTCATCTCGCCCGCAAAGACCCAGCCCTCAGCTCCCGTCCGTCTCGGAGTTCGGGGTGCGGCGCGCCCCCGACGGGCTTCCTCAGGCTGGGTCCGGCTGCCAGCGCTTTGCAGGGCGCTCTGCTCCGCCGAGGCTCTGCGTTTCCCCCAAGCGGCGTCCACCAGAGAAGTCACCCGCCCCACCGGACCTCCGGCCGCGGCTCCGAACCCAGCCCTCGAAGGGTTACGAGACGCTCGGCGCGCGTGGCGGCTTCCAGGCCACCCCCGGGCCGCCCCAGCGCAGGCCGAGGGACAGTGCTGGGGATGGGGGAGGTGCGGGGACAGAGCCTTCCCACCCGCAGCCCCGCCCGAGCTGAAGAGTTACGCGCCGAGAAACTTCGCCACGCTCCCAGGCCGCGCCCGCGAGGCCCCGCTCCGTCCGCGCCGCCCGGGTTACCTGCGCTCAGCTCGGCGGGGCGCGCGCGGGGGCCGAGCCGCGGGCGCCTCCCGCCACAGGCCGCGCCCTCCCGCCCCGCCGAAGCCGCGCCGCCGCCGGGCCCCGGGAGCGCAGCCGCGAGCCCCGGCCCGCGCCCCGACGTCCCGGGCGCCCCGTGCGCGCCTGGCCGGGGGCCGTGGCCTCGCTCGACCTGCCCGGGACCTGGGGGCCGCCGCCGCCCCTTCCCCAGGGAGAGCGAGCCCGGCGCAGCGGGGAGAGGAGCGAGGAGGCGAGACCCCTCGAAAGTTGGGGGGTTCCGCTCGCTGGCGCGGCCCGACCTGGCTCCACGTGCTGGTGACACATCAGGAAGGCTGCGCGCCCCGCGGCTCCCGGCGGGCGGACGCGGTCACCGCCCGCCCGCACCGCCTCCCGGAGCCAAGCGGACGGCGCCCCGCCCCGGCCCGCCCTCCGCCCGCCCCTCGGCGGCGCCGCCCCCGGCTGCGACGCCCGCTCCAGCCTGCGGCACCGGCGAGCGGAGAGCGGGCGGGGGTGGGGGCGCCTGGGCGCGCCTGTCCTGGGCTGCCCGCGCCGCCCCGGGCATGGGGTCCGGACGCTGGCGGCCCGACCCGACAGTCTCGAGTGCCTTCCTCCCAGTCACGCAGCCTTTCCCGCCCCCGAGCCCAGTAATTTTCCCTTTTCCTCCTGTGACCCGTCCGAGCCGCTGCCAGCGCTTCCTCCCGCGAAGACCGGCGCGGGGAGCCCCCTGCCGGCCGCTCTGCTCCGGGCCGCGCCCCCGCCGGGTGGGGCGCCCGCCGCCGCCCTCCGCCGCCCCATCCGGAACCTGGAGTCGGCCGGGCATTCCCGCAGCGCTCTGGTGGCAAACCAGCGAGATAATAAACGTAAAGCGCCAAGCATAGTGCCGGCAGCATGCTTTCCTGAGACGTTAAGTTTGTGTTTTCAACTCCCAGTTCCAGCTGCCTGCAGACAACCTCTCCTGGCGGTGCTGTTTGAAAAGCTGAGTTCCTTTAGGGGGACTGTGGAGGAAGAGTGGGACAGGAAAGCTGCGAAGCTAAGGGTTGGCTGTCCCCAGATTGAGAGGGGTCGAAGGTCAGTGGAATCCTGTCGGTGGTGGGGACCTGCCTCCCCACTCTGTCTCTCAGCCTGGACGTGGGGGAGTAACTGCGTGTCGCATCTGGGATCTGGCTGGACCATCCACAGGCCTCCGCCAAGATCTCCAGCCTCAAGACAGCCAGGGCTCGGGGGACCGCGGGAGAGGGTGATGGAGAAGCCCAAATAACCACTGAGGCTATTTCCCCACCTCTCTTCAGGTGGAGCCTTGGAATCATTATTTTAAAGGAAATAATGTGACATATCTGTGGTCTGACATAGATATTCGCTATGTCCCTGCCTTCGCTTTCCTGGCCTCACTAACCGAAAAATGCTTTAAAACCTCATTGGGTGAGGGTTGAGTGGTTTATCTGCTAAACTGCTGGTCCCCCTACACGCCCACATGAAGGTCCCTGGGCAGGACAGGCGGCTGTGCAGGGGCAGGTGCTGCCCAAAAAGCAGCTGAGGGGAGAGTAGAGGGCAGATGGCAACCAGGTGCTGGCAGAGGCGCCCAGTGCCCAGGCAGGGCCGTCGCTGGCCCCAGGCCTCTGTAATCCCCGTTTTGTGGGAGCCCAGGATTATATGGGAAGAAAGAAGATGCCCTGACATTGCTGGTGATGCTGCCGCTGCTGGAGGGGGTCTGGAGTTCCTGCTCTGCTTTCTCTTCCCCTTTTATTGCTTGCTCTAAATCTGACAAACGCTTAGGATCTCTGAGACTCGAGGAGCCTGGAGGAGCCGGTGTCCTGGGGGGATGAAAGGGCAGGGATGTAATGGGTTTACCCAGTGCCGATCCCAGAGAAGCCCGCAGAAGATTAAGATTTGCTCCCTGGGCCTGAAATCTCCCTGCTACCCCCTGACCACATCAAAGGACATGGCCATGGGGGGCGCCTAATCCCATCAATGGAATCAAAGCTGGACAAGAAAGGAAATTCTGCAAATTTGGGGCAGCAGCAGGACGCAGCTCACAGAGAAAGGCAGATACAGCGCCCTGGCCTCCTCCACTGGTGGTTATATCCCAAGAAAGATCCCAAGCCAGTGTACAAGCAGACAGGGCTTGTCCTTTGCTACTTGAGGTGGCCACTGTGGGAAGGTCAACCACAAGAACTTGGAAAGCTGGGTAATGGGACTGGGCCTGCCTTCAGGGTAGAAAGAGACCCAGAGAGGGGTTGGAACTCACCCAACGTCACACAGCTTTTCTGGCTCCCAGCTTTACTTTGGGAAAGTGCTTTTGCATGACAGTACTTGCCACCAGCATTTCCCAAAACGTGGTGCTCTTTTGGGACATGGTTTAGGTAGGGCAAAAAGAAAATACATAGTTTTAAATGTAAATGTTCTGAATATTGCTGTTACAATGAGGCTAAAATGGTTATAGTGAGCCAATTCAAAGACAAGTATTCAGTAAGTAATGGTACAAGTGGTATTCTGATATGGCAGAAATGGTGACAGTGGTTGGCAAATTACTAAAGTTAGTAAAACGCACCTTACAACCATCTTTAGAGAAACACTGCCTGAGAATAACAGCTTTCAAACTCTTTCAGTCCATGCCCCATGATGGGGAATATATATGTGTGTGTGTAAACATGTGTATTTATGTGTATGTATGTATATATGTAAAACAAATGTTTTATGAAACAATTCTTATGTACTCAAATGTGTATGCTCCGTTATTCTGTTTCATTTTAAAAATGCTGCTTGCAAGCTGTTAAATTAGGATGGGGTCATCCCCCAGACAGTGTGCACCATGTCCTTTAGGTGTGGATTTACCCATCCCCTCCTCCCCTCTCCCACCTGCCCACACCCTATGAATGTTACTTCCCATATGTGCAAATTAGTGTTGATCAATTAGTACCAATTTAATAGTGAGCACAATGACGTGTTTGTTTTTCCATTCTTGTGATAACTTCACTTAGAAGAATGGGCTCCAGCTCCATCCAGGATAATACAATAGGTAGTTCATTATTTTTTATGGCCGAGTCGTACTCCATGGTATACATATACCACATTTTGTTAATCCACTCATGTATTGATGGGCACTGGGGTTGTTTTCACATCTTTGCAATTGTGACTTGTGCTGCTATAAACATTTGAGTGCAGGTGTCTTTATTATAGAATGTCTTTTTTTCCTTTGGGTAGATGCCCAGCAGTGGGATTGCTGGATGAAATGGTAGTTCCACTTTTAGTTTTTTGAGGTGTCTCCATACCCCTTTCCACAGCAGTTGTACTAGCTTGCAGTCCCACCGGCAGTGTGTGAGTGTGCCTATTTCTCCGCATCCACACCTGGACACCTTATTTTAAATTGCAGCCCCCTGCCCCTCATTTCTTACCCGCCAACCCAGCTTTTTTCTCCTCCCATAGCCTCTGTCCCCTCTAACACGCCGCATATTTTATCACTTATTTCCGAATAGTCTGTCTCTCTGTTGCTGGTTTCTGCCTCCCGCCCCCAGAATGGAAGCTCCACAGGGGTGGGGTTTTGTCTCTTTCATGTACCGCCATATCCCAGTGCTTGGCACACAGCGCATACCCAGTAAATACCTGCTGAATGCATTTCAGTCCTGCATATACCGCCCTGAGAACTGAGCTCTCGCGTGTCCATTTCACCAGTTTCCTCTCAGACTGTGACCACATCCTCCAAGGGCAGTGACGTTCACTGTGGCCTCCAATGCCTGAACCGAGCAAGGTATTCCATCTCAGGGGTATGGATTCTCTGCTACTGATGAACACCTGGCATATCTCTAGCAGCGCATGAAGTGCCATCACGTGGCAGGGCAGGAATGACAGCTCCTATTTTCCAAGTGGGGAAGCTGAGCTTGGGGAGGTGAAATGATTTACCCAAGGTCACTCTGCAATGAGCTCTTTCTACTTCCTCATCTGGACCGTTCAGCCCATCAGAGCCACTTCTACAGTCACAACTGTGCTGGGTTCTTTTCGGCTCTCTGCCATTAGTCCGAAAGAGTCCTGACAGAAGACGTGGGCATCCTGGTGACCAGAGGGAGACACGGCTGTAAATAATCACAAGTCCTTTGTATGCACGGGGCTTGCTTTGTCAGCATATTTTGCTTAGATGCCAATGTACCTGGATTTTGTCTCTCTCAGCCCAGATGGTTTGGACAGAGGGGGAGCCCCAGAGCCCACAGGAAAGACAGGCTAGAAGTGGAATCTCTATTGCAGAAAAACTACACTGGGATTACCAGTCTTGTCAACGTTTGGGGCCTGCTTCAGTTCCTCACCTCCTGTACAGCCTTCGATCAGTTATTTCCTGCCTCTGGGGCTCCGTTTGCTCATTGGCAGAATTGGGATGTGATTTTCTTTGTGGGTTCTCCCAGCCTGACTGTTCCCTAACTGTAGGAAGAGAAGTTGCCGCTTTTTTTTTTCCCTGACCTTCATTCATTCAGCCAACATGTAAAGAGCCCCTTTATCTACTGGTTTCTTTTCTAATTTTTTTTTTTTTTAAGTAACGCTTCACGAATTTGCGTGTCATCCTTGTGCAGGGGCCATGCTAATCTTCCCTGTATCATTCCAATTTTAGCATACATGCTACCAAAGCGAACACTAGCTACTGGTTTCTAGGGAAGAGAAGACACGTCTCGTGCCCTCAAGCGGCAGCAGAGGAGTAAATTCCCCAGAATGGAATCAAATCTCTCCGGGTGTAGTCATATTCAGCAATGTCAAGGTTGCGCTTTGAGCTGGATTCAAGTTTTTTGGATGACGGAGGTGGGGAGGACGCAGGTGGGCTGACACACCCTACCAGGGCTGCCCCTCTGCTGAAGATGGTGGGTAGCTCCTAGGAACTGAGGTCACACAAAGATCCCTACTGGCCCTGGGGGCATCTCACTCAGGATTCCCTGATAGGCTTTCCAATGGGCAGGGAAACCAGAGCTCTAGGAGTCTTATCTTTGCCCTCACCTTCTACGATTGAATTTTTTTTTTAAGTTCTGTGTTTGGTGGTCACTGTGATGTGTTCCCCCTTCAAGGAAGGGCTTGTCCCAGCTGCTGGGAGTGCTGTCAACAGACTGTCTTCTGCTATCAGAGCCACCTAGTCTAAGGTCCCAGACAGCCCACATCCAATGAGTGGTGGGGGAGGAAGGCTCTCCCTGTGCTCATACCTGCTTCTCACTCTTCCCCAGGTGGAACAAGCATTCTGCACACTAAACTCCATCTATGGGTCTGCCTCCTTGGAATCCAACCTTTGGCAGTGGATGTCTGTGTCCCTCCCTTGCCTCCAAAGCTTGAATATTGTGGTCAAGTCTGGAGATTTTGGTCACTGTTTACTTTTCCTATTGATCAGGAGTAACTATTAGGCAGTGAAGTACCAGCTTGGCCCAAAGGCTGGCAAAGAGACAGGCCATCTCTTGGGTGCATGTCAAAGTAATAATGAAGGTGACTTTTCCAAGCAGACTTGTGCTCATGCTGTTGGAAGAGCTTAATCTATATGATAATGGTAGGGCTTTCTAGGTGACTTAGAACAAATCACTTCCCTTCTCTGCCTGCTTCTGTGGCTGTGAAATGAGAGGGTTGGCTGTGTGCCATTCCTATCAGTCCATAATTCCAAATTGGTAACTCTGTCCCCAGTCATGGGTTTGGACCTTTAGGGTTTGCTAATAAAATCATCTACAGGCTGGGCACAGTGAGTCATGCCTGTAATCTCAGCAATATGGGAGGCGAAGGCGGGACAATTGCTTGAGGCCAGGAGTTCAAGATCAGCCTGGGCAATATAGTGAGACTCTATCTTACCAAAAATCATAAAAATTAGCCAGGCATGGTGGTATACACCTGTAGTCCTACCTACTTGGGAGGTTGAGGCAGGACTCCAGGCTGCAGTGAGCTATGTATGATCTTGCCACTGTACTCTAGCCTGGGTGACAGAGTGAGACCTTCCTCTCTAAAAAATAGAAACAAATTACCCTCTACAGAGAATGAATATTTGTTTCTTAATTCAAAAAGCAATTTTAACTGCAGAATAGAGGGGCCATGGGAAAAGACAAGAATCCTTACCTCTTAGATGCAACCTAGATCATGATAAAAGAGTGTTAAAGATGATTGAATGAGGGCAGAAATATCCAAGATCTTATGGTGCTCTGTTGAATTCCTATTCATCCTGCAGAGCCCAGCCATGACATTGCCTCCTCAGGGAAGACTTCCTAACCCCTCTAGTAGGGACTTACCTTGTGCCAGGGCTTTGTCTCTGTTCCAGGTGCTAGAAACAGACATGAGTGAGACACCGGCTTTGCACTATGGTGTGAGACACAGATGGGTTCCAGACAAGAAACTGAGGGACTCCTTACCTGGGCGGCAGGGGGGGGATCAGAGGCTTCTCAGAAGTGACCCTGGAGACTTGCCAAAGGCACTGAATCGACTCTGATCCAGCGTCTGGATCTAGCTGCTATTTGCGGGAAACATGTAGGACAGAGGAACTTACTGGATTGCACAAGAGTTTGCAATAAGCAAAATCTAGACTATGAGGAACTCTACAGCTCAAACAGCCCAATTTCCTCAATAGATTCATTACAAGGAAATAAAAGAGAAGGCAGAGAATCCTACTGATTGAAAAAAAAGCTTAAAATATATATCAATTTTTAAAAAGTGAACAAAGTTAAGCTATAGGGTATAAAGATTCCAAGATGCTCAATGAGGTGATACATTAAAATGCAAAGACATGATTACTATACACATAGAGGGTAAGGTTACTTATGGCCGTCAGGGGCTGTGATTGGAAGGGCACATGAAAGAGGTTTCGGGGTATCTGGCAAAATTCCCTGACCTGGCTGGTGCTCCCCTCATAATTCATTAAGACATTCACTGGATTTGTGTGTTTTTTAAATCTTTTATTGCATGATAAAAGATTTAAAAATATATTTCTCTAGGCTGGCATATTGGATTAAAACTCACAGCATGAGGCATAGTATACAGAGTTGCCAAATTCTGCTCTTAAGTTAAATATTCACTCATAGGCAGGAAGAGGCCTGATGTAAAGTAGATTATATTTTTAAAAATATCCTGGAGGTTTTAGCTGCCCACAAATGACTGTGTCTGTCTGATGGCTCTCAAACTGCAGCGCCAGCGACCCCACGTTCTGTTCTTGACCCTGGGGGGAGTGGGAGACAGGAAGACTGGGGGGCAGGGAGCTGCAGGGGGCAGGGCCTTTGGAACTCTCTGGATGGAGGAGCCAGGGTCACATAGATCCCATCACGGGGTAGCAATGGCCAATCCCTACTGGGAAAGGGGCTACTGTGATCCACCATCCTGGCAGCCATGAGAGAGATGGGCGGGGCGGCTGCGGTCCCCTTGCTTCAGCAAGCAAGGTCCAGGCTCTGAGGTAGAAACTTAGAATTTCAAGTGACAAGGCATTTAGGAAATATCTCTTTTAACTTTAGAATTTTGTAACTAAGGAAGGTGAAGTCCAGGGAATGTGAGCAATTTAATGGAGGTCATGCAGTAAACTCAACATAGCGGTCCCTTTCCATCCCTGCCCTCATCTTTTAAGCAATGACCTACCTCCAGCCTCCCAGGGGTGAGTGTAGATACCTGCTGACCTTCAAGGTAAATGCAAGATGTCTCTGCTCCCAGGCTCACCCTAGTGCTTGTATCCGACTGGCCTTCACTTCCCTCTCCTTTCATTGACCTTGACCGGGGTCTGTACTTGACCACTGCCTCTGGTCCTGCACGTTTGGGGGTCTATGTTTCTTCAACATCTGTGCATTGACCTCCTCTGTACCTTGCACCTCTTTTATATCGACTTTGGCTTGGCTCATCCACACACCCCGTTTGCTGGGGTCGAATTCACTGCTCCAGCTATGGCAGAAAACCCAATGTCCGGCCTCAGAGCTCCTTCTCATCAGGAATCCAGAGTAAGAGACAGGATTCAAGGCAATATCCAGTAGAGCAGGACCTTTCTCCTTCCTGTCCTTAAATATGTGGACTCTGTCTAGGCTAAGGCACTAGTCAGAACTGACACCCTAGCTCAGCATTCCCTTCAAAAGCCAAGACCATCTCTTCCATGTATTGGAGTCTTAGGGAAAACATCAATACTTCCCTGCTGCCTGGGCCCACACCCTGTCTTCTGATAACTCAAGATTCTGCGGACATGCGATCCACCTGAAGCTCCCCATGGTCAACCGTGCAACAGGCCTCAGGAAAGGTACTGTGATTTGGGGTGGGGGTACATTAATGTGTATGGGGTGTGGAATGAGGGAGGTGAAGTTCCATTCATGAGACTATCTCTGGAGTGGCATGTTCAGTCTGAGTGTTACAAGTGAAGAGGGGGACAGACAGACTGGAGTGTATCAAAAAGCAGGTCTAGGAATGGTAGGCACTTAACAGCATGTCATATGAAATAGGGCTGTTTCTCCTACGGACGACTCGGGGAGTGTCACAACTGGCTGGGGACCGCGTTCACAGGGTCGGTTCACCGGGGCTGGGAAAGGAACAAGCGCCCACCAGCTGGACAGCATGGTTCGCTTCGCAGACAGGAAGGCAGGCGGTGACACGGCCCGCACCACTCACCTTGCAGGGAACAAACAGGATGCAAACCCACAGCTCCAGACACTCAGCACCCTCTCTGGAAAGTTGCCTGCCCGCAACGCACACGAACCGGGCGGGACCCGACCCCGCGGGCGACACCGAGGCTAGCGCGAGTCCCGCACCCTGGGTCTCACAAGAGACGGTGAAGACGGTTCCCGCCCCGCGCAGTGCGGCCGGCTGAAAGGAGACGCGGGGCCCAGCCAGCGAAACGCGACGTGGCGGGGCCGAGCTCGCCGGCAAGGCGGCCACCGGAGCCCGGCCAGACGCGCCACAGATCACTGGCCCGGCTGACCGCGGAGCCTGGGGGAGGGGAGGAACTGGAGGACGCCCGAACAGAATCCTAAAAGGGAAAAAATGCCACGTAGAGGAGGGACGGCGCACGTGGAGACAAGCAACCTCCCACCGCCAAACCCCAGCCTCAAGGTCTCAGGCACGGACGGGGTTCGAACCCGCGATCTTCGGTTTACGAGACCGACGCCTTACCACTTGGCCACCGCGCCTGACAGCCAAGCGAGTGGTGGAAGCTCTCAGTGGAGGGGAGGTGGCGCAGGCGCAGGAAGAGCAGCGCCCGGCCCTGTCCCCAGGTCCCCGCCCGGCCGCCCTTCCAGACGTTCCCGCCGGTCGGGCCCGGCTCGCCGAGCGCCGCTCCCGTCCGGCTCAGGGGCCGCTCCCACGCTCGCTCCCCGCCTCCTGCCCCCTGCCCCCGCCTGCCGCCTGCGGGGCCCGAACCGGCGTCGCGCAGGGCCAGGCCCCGCCCGCTCCCGCCTCTAGCGCCGCCCAGGGGCCCCGCGCGCCGAGAGTCGTCCGGGGAGAGGCCGGCGGCGGATTCGAAAGCGGCGGCGGAGGGAGCCGGAGCTGGGGTGGGGAGAGCGGAGGCGGAAGTGGGGCGGGGCCGGGCCGCGGGCGAGACCTTGGCCGGGTCCCTTCCGTCCGAGTGGGCGGGCGCGCCGCGGGCCGGCGGGGAGGCGGCGGGCGGGGCTGGCGCGTGGGGACAGACGCCCCGTGGGCGACGGAGGTGAGGTGACCTCCCTCGCCGACCCTGCGCTGGCAGCCGTGTGGGAAGCGAAGCCTTCTCCTGCGGCCCCTGGCCCGGCCTCGCGCCGAGCAGACTTGCCCGGGGCGCCCCGGTGGGCACACAAGGAGACGCCCCCAGGGATGTTCGTGGCGACGGTGCTGGCGACAGTGGACGAGTGGAGGCGACCCGAATCGGGGAATCGGATAATGTGTCCCTACCGTGGGTCACGATGAAAAGGACCGGTCTGGATCCGAAGGACTGATTATCAGCACAGATAGAGCGCGAAAGCACACATGAATATTTATTGGAAAGTACAAAGGCGAGCGGGAGCCCGGGGCTGGGGGACAAAGGGAGATTTAACTTCATTTGGCAATGTTTTGTTTCCATTCTATGAAAGAGGCAAAGGTGAGGGGTTGGGAACCTGAGTGCTTAGTTTGATACTGTATACTTTTTTTGGCAGATCTTTTATTTTCTTTAAATCAAAAAAAGAGGGGGACGTTTGGTACCTCTGTCCCTGTTTGGCCTGTGGCCACGGCACCTGTTCCAGGAGAGAGGTGAGTGGGGATGGGTGGGGGAGGAGAAGGCCTCCTCTCTGGGCAGGGCTCTGATGGCCACTGGGGACAGTCAGGGGCAGACCGTTGGGCCAGCCCTTCCCAGTGCCCAGCCCTCCCGTACACCAGCGACTCGGAGGGAGTGCAAACCAGGCCCACCCTGCCGCCACCACTGCCAAATCCAGTCTTATTTATGTGTAGAACTTTTAAAAAATATAAACTGTGAAGATTTTGTGGTTAAACCACAGCATAAAATTTACCATTTTAGCTATTTTTAAGTGTGCAGTTCAGTAGTGTTATATATAATACATTCACATTGTTGTGTTACCAATCTACAGAACTTTTTTCATCTTGCTAAACTGAAACTCTATAGCAAGAAACAGCAACTCCCCTTTTCTTCCTCCCACAAGCCCCTGGCAACCACTACCTTACTTTCTAAAAGTTCGGACACTTTAGATCACTCATATAAATAGAATCATAAGTTTTTGGTTTTTTTGTGATGGCTTATGTCATCGGTTATGACATCTATTGTCGTAATGTTACTTAGTATAATGTCCTCAATTTTCATTCATGTTGTATGGCATATGTCAGAACTTCCTTTTTAAGGCTGAATAGTATTCCATTGCATTATATACCACATTTTCTTTATCTGTTCATCAGTTGGTGAACAGATGCTTCCACCTCTTGGGTATTGTGCATAATGCTTCAATGAACATGGGTTTGCAAATATCTTTGAGATACTTTCAGTTCTCTTGGATATGTACCCAGAAGTGCGGCTGTTGGATCATATGGTGATTCTATTTTTGATCTTTTGAGGAATCTCTATACTGTTTAACATAACATTTTCACCATTTTTCATTCCACCAACGGTACATAGGGTTCTAGTTTCTCCATATCCTTGCCAACTCTTGTTATTTTCTGGTTTTTTGGTAGTGGCCATCCTAAGGGATGTGAGGGGATACCTCATTGTGGTTTTGATTTGCATTTCCCTGGTGATTAGTGATGTTGAACATCTTTTTATATACTTATTGGCCATTTGTATAATATATCTTCTTTGGAGGATTGTATTCAAGTCCTTTGGCCACTTTTAAATTGAGTTGTGTTTTGTTGTTGAGTTGTGGGAGTTTTTAAATTATTTTTGGATATTAACCTTTTATCATGTATATGGTTTGCAAATATTTTTTCCCATTCTGTAGGTTGCCTTTCACTCTGTTGACTGTTTCCTTTGCTATGCACTTTTTAAATTTGATGTCATCCCATTTGCCTATTCTTGCTTTTTGTGTCATATCCAAGAAATCATGACCACATCTAATGCCATAAAGCTTTTCCTCTATGTTTTCTTTTAGGATTTTTATAGTTACAGGTCTTTTTTTTTTTTTTTTGGTGGTCCTGAACTATATAAGTTATAGATCTTTTGTTTAGGTCTTTAATCCATTTTGAGTTAATTTTGTAATGGTGTAAGGTAAGAATCCAACTTTTGCCTGTGGATATCCAGTTTTCCCAGCACCATTGTTGAAGAGGAGAATTCATAGGACTTGAAGTCACACCACTACATAGAAGCACATTGTGTATGTTTATGTGTGTATAAAACAATGTAATTCAGTTATTGTGGGTTACATGGTTTTTTTTCACATTTTAACAAATTAGAAACCAGAATAACAACTATTAAAATTGATGGAGACTTATAATAATTAGCAATGTTTTTTTTTTCCTTTTTAGTGGCACATAAAATAAGTTTTAAAAAATCAATTTGGTGAATTTGATGAAATAGATTCTATATAATACCGTTAGGAGAATCACTTACTTTTTCACAGTTGTATATTTCACAGTGTCTCGATTTTCTCACTTATCATTGTAGGATAAACATTTCTCATGTCCTTAAAAGTGTATCTTTTCATTGATTATAACAGATGTACTACCCTGGTGCAGGGGAAACTATGCATGTTGAAGGCAGGGGGCAGACAGCATATGGGAACTCTCTGTACTTCTTGCTCAATTTTGCTGTGAACCTAAAACTACTTAGAAAAATGAAGTCTATTAAAAGAAAGAAAGAAATGAACTACCAAGCCATAAAAAAAATGGAAGAACTTTAAATGTATTTTGCTGAGTAATAATAGGTAAGCTAAATATAAATAAATAATAAGCTGCTACAGTTTGAATGTCCCCCAGAGTTCATGTGTTGGAAACTTGATCCCCAGTGTGGTGGTGTTGGAGGCAGGGCCTAGTGGGAGGTGTTTGGGTCATGGGGATACCACTCTTATGAATGCATTAGTGCCATTATTGCAGGAGGGATTTGTTATGGAGGGAGTAGGTACCTTATAAAAGGACAGATTTGCCCTCCCACCCTCTCTTTGCCCTTTGACTGCTAAGAGCTCTGTGTTCCAGACCAGCTCCTAGCCCTACCCAGCCAAGAAGTGGACCTGGACGAACCCATAGTGACCAAACCAAGAAGCAACCACAGTGTGGCCCAGAGGTGATGTAGCAAGGAGTTGATGTAGCAAGAAGGCTCTTGCCAGATGCCAGCCCTTCAATCTTGGACTTCCCAGCCTCCAGAATTATGAGCCAATACATTTCTGTTCATTGTAAGTAACCCGCTCTGTGGTGCTCGGTTATAGCAGCACAAAATGGTCTGAGACAGAAGCCAATCCGAAAAGGCTACGTACTGTATGATTCCAACTATATGACATCCTGGAAAAGGCAAAATTATGGAGACAGCAAAAAGACCAGTAGTTGCCAGGCGCTGGGGGGAAGGGAAGGAGGAATGTGGAGGGCACAGAGGATTTTTAGGGCAGTGAAACTATTCTGTATGATATGATGGTGGATACAAGTCCTTTATACCTTTGTCAGGACCCATAGAAAGTACAACATCAAGAGTGAACCCTTATGTAAACTAATGATGTATCAATGTAGGTTCATTAATTGTAACAAATGCACCCCTCTGGTGGGGGATGTTGATCGTGGGAGTGGCTGGGGAGATGGGAACTCCTTGTGCTTTCTGCTCAATTTTGCTGTGAACCTAAAACTGCTCTAAAAAAATTAATTCCATTAAGAAAACAACCAAAAATTAATTCTTGAATTCTTTGCTTTCTGACCTCCTGCTTTGAGTCACCATCACCTCTAGGCCATGCTGTGGTTGCTTCTTGGTTGGGTCACTGTGGGTTCTTCCAGGTCCACCTCTTCTAGGCTGGGTAGGGCTAGGAACTGGTCTGGAACACAGAGCTCTTAGCAGTCAAGAATCAAGCCTTACTCACCTTCATCTAATGTGGTGGAAAGAGCATGCAGTCTTTCATTCCTTCAACAAATCCTCATTGAGCAGCTACTACGTGCCAAACACTGTTCTCAGTGCTGGGGCTATAAGCAGTGAACCAAATAGCACAGATCCCTACCCTCATGGAGCTTCCATTTTTAAGGAAGTAAGCGAAACATACAGCAGATGGTAAAAGCACTAGGGAGAAAAATAAGGCAGAGAAGGAGGATAGGAAGTTCTAAGGGTGGGGAGGGTTGCAATTTTTTATTTTATTTTTTTGAGACAGAGTCTTGCTCTGTTACCTAGGCTAGAGTGCCGTGGCATCAGCCTATCTTACAGCAACCTCAAACTCCTGGGCTCCAACAATCCTCCTGCCTCAGCCTCCCGAGTAGCTGGGACTACAGGCATGTGCCACCATGCCCAGCTAATTTTTTCTATTTTTAGTAGAGACAGGGGTCTCGCACTTGCTCAGGCTGGTCTTGAACTCCTGACCTCAAGTGATCCTCCCACCTCAGCCTCCTGGAGTGCTAGAATTACAGGCATGAGCCACCATGCCCAGCCATGGTTGCAATTTTAAATTGAGAGGTGAAGTTGATTAAATACAGACACAAATCCTTTGCAGCTTTTCCCACCCAGAGGTGGAGTCGATTTACCCCCTTTTTGGTACAGGCTGGCCACATGGCTTGCTCTGACCAAAAGAATGTGGCAAAAGTGATGTTATGTAAGTTCTGAAGCTTAAGGCCTCGAGAGACCTTGCAGCATCTGCCTCCACTGTCTTAGAACACCATCCTGAAAATGCCATGTAAGGAAGACAGTCTAGCTCCTGCAGCATGAGAGGCCACAAGAAGTCACCCCAGCCCCAGCCAGCACCACCCACCAGACGTGTCAGGTGGCCACCTCAGAGCTTCCAGCCCAACTGACCCTTCAGCTGGATGCAGCTGCAAAAGTGAGCCCAGGCACATGAAGAAGAGACACCACCAGCCTGGCACAGAAATCAGGAAAATAATAAATAAATCATTCTTGCTATGAGCCACTAGAATTCGATGGTGGTTTGTTCCATGGTAGTAACAGATCATTGATCCAGGTGGTCATATATAGCTTAACACACGGTTTGTGGGCTGGTGGTTATTTGCATGGAGTAGATAAAACTTTAGCAATGCTGGGTAAACGTGGCAGGGGCTGTGCCCAGTGTCCTCTCAGCTGCCATTTACTCTCAGTTTCCTCATCCATAAAATGGGAGAGTTAGCTATTAGCCACAGCCCTGCATTCATTAAAAATTGAACAAGCTTCTTCATTATTCACCGCTGAAGTTAATAGACGAGTGAAATGCCAGCTGACCCTTCTTCCTTTGGTGCAGTAGCAACCTGACACTTTTCCCTTCGATCGAGTTTCACAGCCACCATGAAAACTCTAAATTAAGGCTGCTCTTAATAGGGGGGTGGGGGGGTAGTCCATGCAATCTGAAACTTTTTGGAGAGAATATGGCCACATTTTTAGTTAAATTAGACTACTTTTCGTATTTAGGGTTAGCACAGTTCATTTTTTTCTCTCCCTTTCTTCCCCTTCTCAGTAGTTAGCTCCATTACGTCTTCCTGACTCTTCTGCTTGTTGGTGGAGTATTCACGCTTAACAAGAGGCTTAAAGGAGCGGGTGGGCTCACAGGTGCATCATGGAATAAATAAAATCAGGTCTCCTCAATGTCCCAAAAGAAGGCAGGATCTTCAGCCAGCTACAGCGTTTGGGGGTCTTTCCCTGAACATGACCCTGCTCTGGTGGACAGTCAGGATTTGGATGGTGCTCCTGGAGCAAAGGGATCCACTTGGTTGAGCTCAAGGGACTGATGGACCCAGTCATTCCCCACATTTGGTCCAGCTTGGCTGGATGCCTTTTGGGAAAGGTGGGTCTTCTTTTTTTTTTTTTTTTCTTTTTTTTTTTGAGACAGAGTCTCACTCTCTTGCCCTGGCTAGAGTGCAGTGGCATCAGCCTAGCTCACAGCAACCTCAAACTCCTGGGCTCAAGTGATCCTCCTACCTTAGGCTCCTGAGTAGCTGGGACTACAGGCATGCGCCACCATGCCTGGCTAATTTTTTTTTCTATATATTTTTAGTTGTCCAGCTAATTTCTTTCTATTTTTAGTAGATATGGGGTCTCGCTCTTGCTCTTGCTGGTCTCGAACTCCTGAGCTCAAATGATCCTCGCGCCTCGGCCTCCCAGTGTAATAGGATTACAGGCATGAGCCACCATACCCAGCCAAGGTTGGTCTTCTGAGAGGATTCCTGGCGAGAGGAAACTGTGGAAGACCTGCTGTTTCAGGTTATCTATTGCGCGTATAACCAACTACTCCAACACTTAGCGCTCAAAACAGCAACTGACTGTTTTTCATGGTTCTGTGGGTTGACCAGGCAGTTGTGCTCCCTCTGGTGTTGGCCGGGGTGCTGAGATGGCTGGAAGGCCCAAGGTGGCCTCACTTGCATGCTGGCTCTGAGAGCCTAGTTCTCTCTGGGGCTACTTGACCTTCCTTATAGCATGGCAGCTGGGCTTTCCAAGAAGGGGCATTTCAAGAGCAAGGAGGCAGAAGCTGCTAATCCTAGTAGGGCTAGAGCTCAGAAGTCTCAGAATGTCACTTCTGCCACAAGTGATGTATTTTTTGCATCTCTTCATCAAAGCAGTCACAGGGCCAGCCTAGATTGAAGGGGAGGAGGAATAAGCTCCACCTCTTAATGGGGAAGTGGCCTGGACCTCTGGAGGGAATAAACCAGTGGTGCCTTTGGAGAGTCTCTCTGAATCCTGTCATTTGCTGGCTCTGTGACTTTGAGTATGGACAATAATTGTAATCAGTCCCGGGGCTGGGTCCTACAGAGGATGCAAAGAGATATGAGGTGGGTCTCCTTCATCTCCACCCCCACCTCAAAAAATGGACTCATCTGCCAGGCTCCATAGTGGGTCAGGTTGGACCAGATATTGTCCCAGACTCCCTCCAGCCCCAAGAGCCTCCTGAGTCTGTGTTCACAACATCCTCACTTGTAGAACAAAGGACTGAGGGTCTTGCATAGACTCTGCCAGGGGCTGACAAAGTCCAGCTTTGGTCTGGGGTCACCTGCTGAACTCGATACGCTGGGAAAGCCACCCCCAAAATTAGGGGTGAACAGCAGCAGAACTGGAGAAGTTATTTTCTCCCAGAGGGTCCATTTGGGCTAGAAAGCAAGGATTGAGGGTCCACAAGCTTCCCTGGGCTTGGTGCCATCAAACAGGCTGTGTGTAGGAAATAGGCTCAGATGGCAGCACCTTTGCCCTTGGGCTTTGAGCCTTTCAGGAACTCCAGCATTTTTCTTTTAAACTCAAAGGCCACACCAACATCATGGAGCCCAAGTCAGAGCCCCTTATCATGATAAACTGAGAGCTTGGAGTTTGAAATGAGAGCAGGGCCAAACCAGGGGTAGCGGGAGAGGGAGGAGAACTTCCTGTAGCTCCAATCTCAGCCCTCTGGTGAGTTCCAGGAAGGACTGGCTTGAAGCTGGCTCCAGAGGTCCTGGGCCCCAGAACTGCTAGCCGGGCCCCAGTGGACTTGGCACATTGTTGATTCCCTCAGCCCACCTGGACCACAGTGGCACCATCTTCCTTCTCAGGCCTCTCTTCTTGCTCCTTTTACGTGCGAGCAGGGCTGCAGGGCCCCACCTCCCTGCTCCTCCTCCAGTCCTGCCCTCTTCACTACCCCCTGCTCATGGAGAGCTGGCTCAGGCTCCAGGGCTCAACACGTGTCCTGCCTTCTCCCTCCCTGCAGCCTTCCCGGCCTGCAGCCCACTCCTCGGGCAGGTCAGTCAAGTCCTGCTCTGGGATGACTCTGCTCCTTACCAGCTGCCTGGGCTTGAATCCTGGGTGACCTGTGGCCAGCAAGGTCACCTGTGGTGGCTCAGTTTCCTCACCTGTAATATACCTACCTCATATGGCATTTGGGGGTTAGATGACCTAATCCATGCAAAGCAGTGTTCTAAGAACTATGGGAAGTAAATATCTGTTGTTTAACCTCCAGTATGTGGCATTCTTTTAGGGCAGTCCCAGCTAACTAAGACAGTACCCAAGTCCAGGCTGCCTTCATCTTTCACTGTCCGATCTGAGACTCAACCTGACCAAGCCATAGCCCTGCTGTTTGCTGAGCTAGCTGGCTTTTAGTTTCTCCCCACCTCAAGGTCTGTGTACCTGCTGTTTCCTCTCCTGGTTCCGCCTTTCCCCTCCCACACCCTCTCCAATCTCCCTCGCTGGGCCATCTCCTTCTCCTCCTTCCGGTCTCCATTAAAGCCTCCCTCGCTTGACTCCTCAAATGAGCCCAGGTGCCCTTGTTATAACCAGCGATTTGCACCTCTGGCTACACGTTGGAATCACCTGGGAGCTTAAAAAAAAATCCCAATATCCAAGCCCCATTCCTAGCCAAGGAATCAGAAATCACTGGGGTAGGTGCTTTTAAGAACCTCTCTTGTACATCCTGGGGCTTCCTTGTGCGGTGAGGGTAGGGAGCGAGTCAGTTTTGCCCACTGTTGTGAGCCCAGCACTTCCCCACACACCTGGCATCTATTAGGTGCTGCTGCAACGTCTGCTTAATGCATGAACGAGATAGAGCCTCCCTTGGCCCGCCAGTCTCTACACTGCCCGGCCCAACTGCAGCCCTTCCCACCCACCTCTGCCTGTGCCCACCTCCAGCCACTGTCCCCCGAAAGGGCCGTGCTTTCTTCTAGTCTCCCCATGTGCAGTTCTCTTAGACCCTACTGTCCCTTGGGGTTCTGCTGCAAGCCCCTTCCCCAGGTGAAGATGTCCCTGATCCTGACTAGGCTCAGTCCCCTCCCCTAGGAGCCTGGAGACCCCCAGAACAGCAGCCTTGCCTGCGCTGATCCCCAGTGCCTGGCATAGAGCTTGGCACACGCAGTGCTGCTCAGTAGATGACATTGGTTGGTTGATTTCTGTGCCCAGATAGTTTTGACCCATTCAGGAGACCTTGGCCTGGGCCGAGCAGATTACCCTAAAAGGCCCTCTTAACTGAAGGCCCAGCGAGTTGATGGGACCCAACAAAGAAATACTTTTCTGAGTGCTGTGACATCTAGAGGGTGTGGGGATGACATCGGTTTTAACAGGTCAGAAAATGTTCTTCAAGACTGGCGACAGAGAACACACCTGTGCTGAGGCACAACCTGTACACCATGGTGCTTGCTCCCACCTCTCTGCAGATGACAAACAGGTACCCCCTTTAATAGGTGAATGAGTTGAATTGTGTACCCCAAAAAGATATGAAGTCCTAAGTCCTGATACCTATGTGACCTTATTTGGAAATAGGGTCTTTGCAAATGTAATCAAGTTAAAATGAGGCTCATTGGATTGTCTGGAATTCACACTTAACCAGGTATCCTGTATGTTTATTTGCTGAATCTGGCAACCCCACTTGGGGAGGGAAGGCAAGTTGGAAGGAGGGAATGAAGGTCCAGGGGAACACACAACTCCCAGTATCTGGGAATGACTCTCTGTGAGCCCAGGAGGCTGTGTCCACTCACCCAGGAGGATCATGGCACAGAGGCCTGCACTGGGAGGTGGAGGGCCTGGGCTAAGATTCTGGGTCTGAGTGACCCGTGAAGCCTCCTTGATACTTAAAATCCACAGGCTTGAGTGGAGGACCGGGGCCTGTGACCCAGGGGAGTCACGGTGGCTGACACAGAGGAAGCATGGCACTGGGACCCCACCAGACCCTTGGGCGGCCTTCACTGGGGGAGAACATGGTCACAGAGAAGATAAGGTATTCAAACATCACAGCCCTGTGGCTGGAATGGTGATGTCATCGGGGCTTCTGGGATCTATATCCCCTCTCCTAGGGACAGCAGACTAGAACAGGGTCTGGAAAAATAACTCTGTGCTCCAGCCTGCCCTGGGGAACAGCACCAGCCACCTGGGAACTGCACCCCAGACAGGGCCTGCTCTTCCTAGGGGAGACTGTCCCCATGAGCCTGGATTCTTCCGCCCCCCCTCCCCCAACCACAGAAACTCATGGTCAAGTCAGGCAAGAAGAGCAAACTCTTTATTTACACCGGGGTCTGCTGTACATGACTGTTCCCTGGAAGGAGCCTGCCGCTGAGACCTTGCAGGTGAGGAGCTTGGGGACCCTGGGACGCAGCCTCGGGGCCTCACCCCACACGTTCCGCCCTCCTAGGGGCCCACAAGCACAGGTCCCACCCCAGCCCTAAAGCTAAGCCTGTTTCCAAACACAGGCTCCTGGGGCAAAAAACTTGAGTTGAATCCCACAGAGAGTCAGAAGCCATCCGACACGCCCTTGTGGGGCATGAGGATGCACGCGTGGTCTAGTCCACCTGGGCCCCAGGAGCCCAGCCAAGAAAGCCGGAAGCCAAAGGCTGTGAGCAAGTCCTCAGCGACTGACTAGCAGTCCTTGGGCAGGTGTTAATGGCACTCTGGTCTGAGCACCTTTGCAGACAAAGGGGCTGGGCAGGTGTTGACAGCAGGCAGGGACAGCAGCAAGAGCCTCTTCCTTCTGCCCACAGGGCTCTGCAGCTGTTTGAGACACCAGATGAGGTGGCCCTAAATGCGGGCCCACTGCCAAGTGCTGGGAACTACACAGCCAGGGCTCCCTCCTGGGGCAGGTGCGGGTGCACGTGGCCACTGCAGTCCTGTGACATCCCTGCCCGGGTCCAAGAGCTGCGCTCTGCCAGCATCAACACCGAGGCAGGAAGAGCTTTGCGGGAGAAGCGGCTTCACACAAGGTTACCCTTTTCTGGGATGCGAGGCTTCTAACTAGCTGCAGGCTGCATGAGGGACCGAGTGGGTCCTAGCCCCCCATGCTTACGACGACGATAAAGAAAGGTTCTGTACAAAGTTACCAAGTCTACAAACAAGGCTGAGTGAGCTGAGGGGGATGGGGGCCTGAGAGCCGGTCTGCCGTCGTGGCCTCATGTGGTGGAGGCACGTGGATACTAAGCACACAGTTACAGGGCTCGGGCAAGGTCTGGGCAGGCGAGGAGATGTAGAAAAGGGGGCAGTGGGGGCGGGGCGTGGAAAATCCTGTACAGTGGTGACAGGGAAGAAAAGGCACACGGACAAAGACCCCAAACCATGCAGACAAACACAGCCTGTGCAGCATAGCAAAGCAGACGGGTCCCAGCAGGAGGCAGGTCACCCCGGGGGACAACAGCACTTAGATCCTGCAGGAGAGGTGGCCTGGATGCCCTCCTGGGCTGGTGGCTCTGGGGCAGACACCTCTATGTTACAGTCACAATGGAGAGAGGAGGAGCCTATAAGGTCAGAGCATCAAGGTCATGGAGGAAACCTTGTGCCTGGTGAGATAGTGGCGTTAAGCTTCACCGGGGTCTATGCTTTTAGAAACACACCTTTCTAGAAAGTGGCCTGTTTTCTCCAGTGGGCAGCAGATAGCATGGCAGAAGGGCCTCAGAGTTGTCCTGCCACACAGGTAGGGCAGGCCTGTGGTTCTGGCCTCCTGCTTCCTGCTGCTGCCCCGTTCATGTGTGCGCTCAGAGCAGGATGTCCTAAGACCAGTGCTCAAAGTCGTGCACTGAGGGCATGGTCCCAACTTGAGGCCCCTTAGTGGGGCAGGCCTCAGTCTTACCAGCCTGAAGCGTCACCCCAGAAGGGATGCCCTGGGTCCCAAAGGGAGGATCAGGGTCTGGGAAGAAAGTCCACAGAAGAGACAAGCACTTAAGTCCTAAATGACCCCTCTCCTCAATTCAGAATCCACCTTAGCCCTCCAGAAGAGTCACCGTGGATCTGCCAGCTGACCAAAGTCAATTCCTTGGCACAGTGACTATGCAAAACTTTCCCGTTACAATCACATCTAGAGTTAATTTTTAGGTTTAAATGTGCTAAACGCATTAAACATTCATATACATGAAGCACAAAAGGAGAGCTGAATTTCTCCCTGCTTCACCAGGCCCATGGTCCTGTAGGCCATGAAGTCCCTCCCTGGGACAAAGAGCCCACAGTTGTGCCCTCCTGGACCCCAAGACCTGGCTGGGCCAGGAATGAGAGACTCGCCGGCAGACTAGCACCTGGAGCCTCCCGGGTGTGAGCCGGGATGCTGATTTGGCTACTGGGGCTTCCTCATCTACTCAGTCAGAAAACAGATCAGAGGCAAAACCCAGAGCCAGTGTCCCCTCCTCCTGAGCTGTGCAAGTAGGTGGCTGCTGTTTCTGGGGCTGCTTTCAGTGGGACTGCCCCACTTGTCAGTTCCCAGATGACTCTGTCCTACCCCCACCTTGGAAGGGGCCTGTGGACACTATAACCCAACAAGCGCCACCCACTGCCTCCAGGGGCACCAGGCAGAGGTCCACAACAGCTGGATCCGCCAGCTCCTGAAGGCATCTGGCCTCCCATCCTGGGGGTGAAGACCATTCGGTAACATAGTAACAGAAGCCACCCTCCCAGCAGAACTTGCTGTCATCCAGCACCTTGGCTTAACAAGCCCAGCAGCCATTTCTACCTCTGGCCAACAGCCTAGGACAGGGCGGCTCAACCTTGGGCCGCACATTAGCAACACCTGGAGAGGACTTTCAACATCCAGATGCCTGGGCCACACCCTCCCCAGGTGATTTCAATGCACGACCAAAGCTGAAAACCTCTCTTTTAGGACCTAGTGCCTTGGGAAGTTCTTGAGCCTTGTGTTTTTAATAGGTCAGAAATAAAGTCATGAAAAAGGAATTGCCCTGTGACAATTCTCAAATAAATACTCCAGTTAAAAATAAAATAACCTAGGTCTAACTCTGGCCAATTCAAAGTTAAAAAGAAAAAAAAAAATTCTTATTTTTACCAGAACTTTCTTATACCTTCCCATAGAATAGGGACTAGCTGGGTCAGAAGGGGCTTCATTTTCTATTAGATACTGTGTGTATAAAGCTACCTTGCTGGTTCAGCTAATTTCATTTGGCTTCCAACTGAATGCAAGGACAGCTCGGTGTCACCTAAAATTTGAGTCTCCTACAGAAACCCTTGCCCCACCTAAAAAAAACACCTCTAGACCTCAGACTAGTTACTGCTAATCCCTACTTGGTAGGGTTGCCGGGTTTAGCAAACACAAACAACAAAAATAATGAAACAAACCACCCCTGCATCCCCCCCAAGCTACCCAGGTAAATGGGAATCACCTGGGAGCTCCTCAATGCGATGCATGGGCCACACCCACACTGATTAAACCAGAATGTTTGAGGATTCAGTCCCGGAATTTTAAAAAAATCTCCCCATTTGAAATATGTCCCAAGTATTGGGTGGAACATATTTAACTCAAAGAATGATTTGTTGTTTATCTGAAACTCACATTTAACTGGGCACCCTATGTCCCATCTCGCAGCTCCACGACTGAGCTAAGAGCGGAAACACGGGAATAGGGCAGGCTCCGTTCCACCACCCAAGGCTCAGGGGCTCTGTGGCTGGGACCCCTGGGGCATCTGCCCCCCAACCCCCACCCCAGGCAAGCTTTCAAGTTCACAGAAGAGCATTTTTAAAAATACACATGATCTTAAAAAGCCAAGCTGGCAGGCTAGGTTTTGTAAGAAATGTGTTCTGGATGAAGAGAGAAGGCTGGAGTTGACTTGAGGGTGTGCTACACCTGGAATAAAGTCCCTTATTTAAAAGCCAGCCCTTCTCCAGAAGCCTCGGTGGCACCGCGCCAGGTCTGCAGACCCGGTGCTTCCTCCAGAGTCCGTTCCCGTGGCGCCCCCTAGAGGGAGGAGGCAGCAGGACGCCACAGGCTGACAGCCTTCCCCGCCCCCTTTCCAGCCGCTGGGATTCTTCCCCACGTTGTGACTATGTGACTTGGGCCTCTGCAGCCCTCGATAGAATTCCACGCCAACGCAGCCTGAGAGCATATTCAATTTTACATATAAAATACTCCCCCCGGGCTAAGCCCTGACAGACCAGGACCCGGACTTGACTGGCCTCTCTGCAGGACCCCCCAGTATAAAACCCAGACCAAACCTACATCACAGTTTGTCTTCTTTCTTATAGTTGTGGCCATTCCTTCCTATTAGCAAATTCTCCAGAGACCCGCTCCTCATGCCTTCTTTCACTGCCCACTTCTTCTCAGAACCTGGTGGGGGGGCGCCAAGGAGACCAATGTCCTAAGGGGTTTCGGGACTTCCTGAAGACCCACCCCTTTAAGCACCTTCCTGGTGTGGGTGGCTCCAGAGTCCTGGGTCAGACCAGTGCAACCCCATCACTTGCAGCACGAAACAAATCTCATACATATGATTAAAAAGAAGTCACGAAATCCAACAAAAGCACAAGTTGCCTGGAATGGGATGAAGATTGATTCTGGCCACAGCCCTGCCTTTGCCAAGCAGGGAACACACCCAAGTCCCCTCCTCACCTCCTTGCCCTCTGTCCTCTGCCTACTCTCCTCCATGCCCCTGCCCGACAAGCCCAGCCTTCCTCTTAACACTAGATGTGCTCAAGAAAACAAGAATTGCAGGGGGGAAATAAGACCACAAATGTTTATATACACTTGGGTTAAAGAAATGAATCACAAGCCATATAAAATTGAGATAAACTGGAAAACTCTAAGGAAAGTACCGTATCTACTCCCAGCTGTCTAGAACAAAAGATCCCATTAAAAACCATAGTGTGACTTCACCATGCGTCAAAAGGATGGAAGACTAAGGTTTCCCTGCAACTTTCCCAGCCGGCCCCCAACTTGCACGGCATTGGCTCCCCTGGCTGAGAACCAAATACAGGTGTGTTTCTAGGGGCTGGACCGATCGGGCCTTGCTGCTGCCTGAGAGGAGCCCAGGGCACGGATCTGAAACCCAAACCCAAGGTCTGCAGCCACTAGGCTGCGTGGAGAACCGAGACAGTGGGCCAGGTGAGACAGCCCATCCGTGCCTCTGTCTGAAGACGCAGCCGTGGGGAAGGAAACTGACCGGAATGGGAGCTGGGCTCCTCCCCGCAAAATCTCTTTGGTTGCCCAATGTCAGCACCTGCCTTAGACACCCCTGTCCCACAACCCTCTTTTTCTCCCTCCTTTGTATCACTTCATGTCACACCCAAATGAAGGCTGCTTATTTTTCACTGTTTTCTAAACAAAACAAAAACAGAAAGGGGGGGTGGGTAAGTGGGCATGGGGGGAGTGCATGGAGAACTCTCCAGAATGAAGATGCCCGGTGCTAGCTCCTCTGCAAACCTGAGTCCCTTGGGCACTGTGCACACGAGTCGCAGAGGGCTGCCAGCCGGGGCCAGGGCAGCTCAGGGAGGGCCGATCCTCACAGCACCCCCCCGATGTCTCTCCTCCTCCTCTCTGAGCTTGAACACCTGGGCTACAAAGGTGGCCAAAGAGTTGGCGAGGACACAACTGTGGGGCATTCCAACTCCTAGAGAAGATCACAATTTTGCTCCTACTCCCAGGGGGACCAGGGGTGGGGTGAAAGAGCCCGGCTCACTAGAGTGTATTTAAATCCTTATCCCCAGAGGTAGAATCATTTTATCCAGTACCTGAAACACAAGCTTCCAGTTCTTGATATTACAGTAACTCCTGATAGCAGACCTTGCCCCCTCCCACCTTACAGAACCCTCTGACCCTTGCAAAGAGGCCACAAAGTGCATGGACAGCTACTGGTGCAGATGTCACCCACAGCCACGGCCCCACGCTCACCCCTGGCTCGTGCACACGGCCTCCCCACAAATACACCAGGACACGCAACGCATGGTGGCCAGAGATACATTTACAGTGTGAGTGTGAGGCCCGGCCTGGGCCTGCATCCTCGGGCAGGGTCTGCCCCTCGGTCCCAGGGTCCTGAGGCTGCTCTGCAGCCAGCGCCCATGTCTCAGTGTTTGATCTCGAGGATGGAGGGGTTGTGGTCCAGGATGGCGAGGATAATCTTGTCCATGTACTGCCTCAGCCGGAAGTTGATCTCCTCCTGCTCCTTCAGGGCTTCCATTAGCTGAAGGGAATGAGAAAGACCGGTCAGAAGCCGGGCTGGGGCCGGGGTGCGGGCACAGCCCAGATTCCTGGGCTTGCAGCTGGCCGGGGCCTGATGACACAGGGCCTCAGGAGACCCTGGGCAAAGCAGGCCCCACACTGACCTCAGCACTTGGGTGCCAGGATGAGAGTTCAGGAAAGTGGCTCAGCTCCACGTGGGGAGTGTTAGACATGCAGATGCCCAGGCCCTAGCCCCGAGATTCCCATGGAATTGGTCTGTGGAGGGCCCCAGGGTATTTGGAGGCCTGATCTTCATAATCACATCCCAGCATGGCAGAAAAGGCAGCCTCTGGCCCTGGAGAGAGCGGGGTCCCTCTCCCTCCCCAGGTGGGTGAGCCTGTGTTCCAGCTTCCCAATCTGTAACGTGGATGTGTTTTCACAAAGCCTCAAAGTTATCAGATTATGTGAAAACACCCTGCAGAAGTCGGTGCTCATGAAATGCCAGTTTCTTTCCCCTCTTGGTTTTGGGGAGGGGAGGCATAGCCTATCCTGGGCTCACATGTGGACGGAATCAACTAGCCAATCGGCACTTTTCTGGCAGACCTAAGACATTCCACCCTGCTGCTGAACCCGGGCTCCTTCCAGCACGTGCAGAACTCAGATCTGACTTAACTTCTCCCGCAGCCACCGCCCCCCGCGGCCTTGGCCTCTGTCACTTGGGGTAGCTGCAGATGGGACCCTCAGGCCAGTCCCCGGTCACCACGGCAAGTGGGGGATGGGGACCCAGGCCCCAGAGCAAGCACGAGTGGACGTGATTACCTCGTCGCGTGAGGCCGTGTCTATTTCCGCAGCCAGGGACTGGGCTTTGGTCTGGGTGGCAAAGAGGTTCTTTGCTTCGTAGAGGCTGAGGCTCAGGATCTGTCCGTTCAAGTCGTCGTTCTGATCCCGCAGCTTATGATTCTCCTACAGAGAGTGGGGTGACGTGACATCAACTCTCAGAACCATCCAGAACCCACTGGAACCCACGTCTCTGCATGCACTGTCTCCCGACTGCCACCAGCGCCAAGCGCTCGGGTGTGCGTCACAGCCAGTGCAGGAAGCCGCAGATGCCGCAGCCTTCCCCAGGCGTCGGAGGGTAGGAGGGCTGGGTCCTGGTCTAGGTGCCTGGCGTCCCAGGAGTTCCCGGGGTTCCGAGGAGGAGGAGTTACAGCCCCACTCAGGGCGGCCACGTCTCCAGACAGGACCACGGCTCCTGGCTGTGTCCTCCCTCCTGGGCCCCTGTGTGGGGACACTGCCCACCTGGCAGCTCAGTCTCCGACACTGGCCCTCCCTGAAGGAAAGTGAAGCTCTGGGGTCTCTGAGCAGCAGGTCAGCTCAGCTCCCCGGCTCCTCCTGCAGCCGGGCTCAGCAGGAGCTGTCTCCAGGGGCCTTCTCACTCTGGAGCTCAGCTGACTCCACAGAGCTCTGCCCAGATCCCGTGCCCAGCCCCATGCTCCAACTTTTGCCTGAAGGCCCCTAATGCTCACATCTGGGACCTTGGGAGTCCCCTCCAAACCGGGAGGTGGCTGGGGTTTTAGGATTGCTGTGGGAACACAGCCACCAGCACCTCCGCCTGCGGTGGAGCAAACTCAGAGGTGCAACCTACACTGCAGAGTCTTCCGCCTGCATGGTGGGCTGAGCTGACACTTCACCCAACACCACTCCCTCCCTCACTTGGCCACTGCCCCTTCCTGACCCCTCCCCCAACCCCCTCCCCGTGACTGGGCTCCAACTAAGGGAGTGCGCCTGGGAACTGACTGAAATGAAATCTTACTCCTGGGAGAGCCCAACACAGCCAGGCACTCACGTGCAGCTGGGTGGTCTCATTCTCCACCCTGTGCACCAAGGACAGGAGACTAGTGTCTCTTTCTTTCTATGGACACCAGGGACAGATCCTGGGATTTCCACCAGACAGAGCCTACAGGCAAGTGGCTTTACCTGAGCTGTGAAATGGGACGGCCCTGAGATTCAGGTCGTCAAAGAGCAGATAGGGACGTGGGTGGGAGGGGGGGCTATAGCTCTGGGCTCCCCTGCCATGGTCCCTGCCCAGGAAACCCACACGGCCGGCCTGGCCACCTCGCCCCACTGGCCACAGGCTCCCACCTGCTTGAGCCGCTTGACCTCGTGCTCCAGCTCCACCTCGCGGGCCCTGGCGTTGAACTCGCCTAGGCCAGATGCGCTGCGGCCCCTGCCGGGCCGCTCGCAGTCCAGCTTGTACATCTGCAGGTGCTCCAGCTCCTTCCGCAGGTCCTCGATGAGCTGCGAGCGAGAGGGGCTGGTTGGCAGGAGCAGGGATGCTGGAGGGATCCCCAGTGCCCTCCAGTCTGGGACCCACCTCCTGTGTCGCCTCCCGCTCCTTCTGGAACTCGAGGCGGTTCTGCCGCAGCTTGTCCATCATGCGCTTGTACAGGTCCATCTCGTCCTTGAGCCGCAGGCTGGTGTCCTCCAGCCGGTCGGACATGCGCTGCCGCTCCTGGAGCCAGGGAGATGCGGTCAGGGGAGGGGAGTTCCCAGAGAAGGTTCATGATTCCCCAGGGACTTCCCTGGGGATTTGATTGGCCACCTCCACATGGTAAATGGACAGTCAGACCAGCTCCCTTGGACAGAACCCTCCAAGTCATGGCTTAAAGAAATGGCCAGGCTGGGCACCACAATGACTCATGCCTGCAATCTCAGCACTTTGGGAGGCCAAGGTGGGAGGACTGCTTGAGGCCAAGAGTTCAAGACCAGCCTGGGCGACATAGTGAGAACCTATCTCTAAGATTAAAAAAAAAATTAGCCAAGTGTGGTGGCACATGCCTGTAGTCCCAGCTACTCAGGAGGCTGAGGCAGGAGGATCCCTTGGGCCCAGGAGTTGGAGGCTGCAGTGAGCTATCATTGCACCACTGCACTGTAGCCTGGGTGACAGAGCAAGACCCTGTCTCTAAAAAAAAATTTTTTGTATTAAAAAAAAAGAAAAAAGAAATGACTAGGACTCCTATGAGTCTAGAAATACAGCTAGAAAAAACTCAGGCTTCTGAAGTCCTTCAACAATGCTAGAACTGTTTTTTTGGCAGGGCAATTTTTTAGAATTTCCGAAACTATTTAATATAAATTAAACGCACCCCACCGACCCCCAATGGCTAACATCGCCTCTCTGTGCACTTGGCTCCAAGCCTGCACCTGCTGCTCACCTCGTCCAGTTTCTCTGTTTGAGACTTGAGCCGAGTCACTGTCGTCCTAAGTTCTGTATTTTCTTCCTCCAACTGCTGCACCCTGGGGAAAAGAGAACAAAAATCTCAGAAATCTGGAATGGAGATGATCTCCGTTGACAACCTGCAGAGATTCTCTGCTTCCTTGAAAAGAGAAGATACCAGAAACGAACTGTGAAAAAGAGAATATGAATAGTTTTCCCAAATGGTAAGATAGCCTTGAGCTTCCTGTCAGCCATGGCAAAATAGTAGACATTGCATTAGCATTCTTATTTTTTTGATAAAAAGAAACATTCATTTGTGAATAAGAATGGAAGATTCTTCTTGCATACATTCTTAGAATCCTGAAACAATCCTATAGGGGGATGTTTTCCTGCTAGATGGAGACATGGTCCTCCTGTGGCTGTCTGTGATTGGGGCCCTCCTGTGAGAATCCACAATCTGAAGGCTATGACTCTATTTGCTTTCCATTCTACACCTCTGGCACCTCATCCAGAGCTCTCTCTGAGCGCTCTGCAGCTGCCTCTGGTATCCACAGGCATTGCTTCCAACAGTAAGGATCCTCTGATGTTGGCACCCACAAAGGGCTGTCCTAAAGGGATTCCATGAAAAGACAGAGCCCAGGTACTCAAGTTGGTTTTAAATGAACTGATAAGAGGTACAGGTGAACTGTGCTGTCAGTGGCACCAGAACTGTGTACGGTCATTTCTGGCACCGACTCCTGCAGAGCATCCTCCTAACCTCCCAACCCTGTCACCTCCTCCTTCTTGGAAGGATGGTCCCTGGGTCTCCCCTGTGCTCCGGGCTCCCTAGGAGAGGCCCCAGGCCAGGGCCAGAGAGGAAGGTAGCCTCGAGCTGGTGGATGTGGTGGACACCAAAGCATACCACGTGACTCCAAGAACACCATCTGCATATTCTACATGAATGGCGCCCCCTGGAGGTGTGCAAGGGACATGGGCTAGGAGACGGTCCCTGAGAGCTAGCTTTCTGGGCTTTGTCCTCCGGCCCCCACACGTGCTATCTTCGTCCACCTCCCATGTCCCAGCTACCTCTCGTGGGCCAGCTGTCAGAAGCAGGCTGAGTGAGAGTGGCCACCCCTAGTGAGGTACCAGGCTCCAGAGACAGATGCCAAACAGCAGCTTCAAGAACACGTGTCAAAATGTTAAACCAACTCCTGGTGAGAAAGTTAACAAAGCAGGACTTGAGCCTAGGGGACCTGGGAAGTCCCCTCCCAGCTGCACAGGGGTGTGGCCGCCTGGCAAGGAGGCACCTGCTGCAGAGCCTCGAGGTACAAGATGGGAGCCCATCACGCAGCCATCTGCACAGCAGCCCCCTGCCCCCCCCCACCCCAGTAATGCTCAGGGCAGAGATGGGGGTTTTGGGGCGTGAGGAGGGCGGGGCAGCTGTCCTTCCCGCTAAGGGCCCGGGCAGCCTCGGTCAGCAGTGAAGGCAGCACAGGGCACCGTCACAGCCTCGCCCGTGTGTAGTGTCCTGATGTGTGGCGGCTCACCCGCCTTCACATTCGCTGTGTGTCAGACAGACGGTGACACAGTGTGTCCACGGTCAGGGAGCTAAGGGGTGATCGATCCGGGTTCCTGGGCTAAGGCTGCTCCCCGCCCTCCTGCCAGAGGTTCCCATGGCAAAGCCACAGGTATCCCGAGGCACAGGGGCCCACGCCAAACACCGGCTCAGTCCACCCAGGGTCAGGGAGAACCGACAGCAGGGGGAGCTCCAAGCCTGGACATCAGACCCAGCCCAGGAATCCGGCAAAGACCATTTCTGTTACTGATTCCCTCGTGGGTAAACATTTGTGTGGTTTCCTTTACCTAATATGAACAATGCTCCTATGAACATGCTTTTATATACTGCCAAAATAACAGCCATGAGAGTTTCAAGGTATCGAAAGTAGAACTATTAGAACATGAGACTTTCCCTCAGCCTCAGTTTTCCCATCTATAAAATGGGAATAGCTCCTGCCCCCAGGGCTGTCCCAGGAGTGTGAGGGTGTCTCCGAGGGCACGAGGCTCAGAAGGAAGTCTGAGTGGGGCCCACCTGGCGTTGAGCAGCTCCACCTCGGTGGTCTTCTCCCTCTCCAGCTTGCTGTAGGCCTCCCGGTGCCGCCGCGCCTCCTCCTCCAGCGTCTGCTCGGCCGTGGTCTCCTGATCCTTCACCATCTCCTCCAGCTCGTGCACCCTGGGGACCGAGCAAGGGGGAAGGTCCGTGGCCTGTGTCGTCTCACCCCAACCCAGGCTGTGGCACGGGTAGCCCTGGGCCTCGAGACCCTGAGTCACTAACACGCCCACCAAGGGAGGTGGCGGGGAGTTTGACAGGCCTGTCCCTGCACAGGGACACAGCAACATCTAAAGAGAAGTGTGTCAGTCATACATGCCACGGAGGGGCAGACCTGGCAGTCGGTCCAGAGGGCAGCGAGGCTGCACCTGAGAAGGTGGGACGCTCGGGGCGGCACAGGGAGGGATAGCCACAGCTGGACGGAGCAGCCTCGGGTCTCACCTTCTCTTTTCGCTCTATTCCTTCCTGGCCGGCACCCCCTGATTGACAAGTCAGCTTACTGGGCACCTTGACTCCAAAATAGGCCCAAGCCTGCCCCAGACCTGGGAGGGACCAGGCCCCACTGTGGATGTCAGAACCCCACGACTGGTGGCCTGGTGGGTACATTGGTCTCGGGCGCATCTCACTAGCAACAGTCCTTCCAAGAGCTGACCTTTTGGGGTGTACAAAAGGGCCCATCTTTGGGATCTACAGGGTAGAGGACCAGATCCAAGGCCAGGACAAGTCCACCAAGTTTCACGCTATCTGGTGAGGACAACTAAGCTCTGCACTCACTACGGCACCAACAGGCTCGTGCTGGCCTGTCCCTCTGCAAGCTTATCCCCAGGGAAGTCGGGGTCTCATCACTGCTTGATAGTCAGACAGTGGATCCCAACTCCTGTCTTAGACCCCCCCCCCGGGGCTGCAGGCGTCGGGGGCGGAATCCATCAGGCCTAGAGTCAAGGTCAAGCTCCAACCTGTCTCCCTGTCCCTAAAAGCCTGTCCACCTGGGCACCCTACATGGGCAGGATGACATGATGAGGGGCTGACGCATCACCGACCCTCAGAGCTGGGAAGACACAAGGTTACCTTCTCTGCTTCTCTTAGCAGGAGGGACAGCCCTTTCCTCCCCAGAGTCCCAGCCAAGACCCCAAAACCAGGGCCCTGGCCTGACCTGTGCACCAGCTGCGTGTTCTCCTGCTTCAGCTTGCTCTTCAGGTCCCCGTTGGTCAGGCTGTCATTCTCCAGCTCTGTCACCTTTTTTTCCAGGAAGCTCACCTGCAGGAGGGCAGGGGTGGGTGCAGAAGACCTCTAAGGCCACAGGACTAAGAACCTCGAAGCTGTGAGGTTCACCACCAGGACCTCCAAACGGCCATGTAGGAAGGGAATGGTCACGTTTGGTGGGGGTGGGCCCACATGACTGGGGCCACCTGCCCAAGTCCCCAGACAGCAGCCGAGTGCTCCCACCACCCCTGGGGGTGCGCACCCATTATGTCCCTTCCCCAGCCCCCACCTTCTCTGTGATGTCATTGTCACAGGAGTCGATGCTGTCCCGGAACAGGTCCTCCGTGCTGCCGTTACTGCTGCTGAAGTTGCTGTTGTGCATGAGCTGCCTGCAGGGAGGGAGGGACGGAGGGGCACCTGGCTGCAGAGGCCTCCAGAGACGGGGTTCCCACGCAGGCACGGCCTGGGCGGGCACCCGCTACCCCAGGGGCCTGCCAGGAATCCCTTTGAGGCGGCTGCCCTCACTCAGCAGAGGAGGAGAGCGTCGTCTGACCTGAACCCAACGACCGTACAGCTCAGAGGATGGCAGGTGGGCCGCTACAGCCCTCCCTGAGCCCCTGGCAGACACGGCCGATCAGTCGCAGCTCTTTCCTGCTGCCTCAGAACCCGCCTCAGAATGCCAGTCTCCCGCCAGTAGCTGCCTGGCGACCTGAGCTGGCACTGGAACCCCCTCCTCTTCCAGCTGGAAAGCCCCAGGGAGGCAACCTGGCCCCACAGTCCCCACCAAGCCAGCTCTGGGAGCTCTGGAGGAGGGTGAAGGACGGGAGATTCCCCAACCCTTGCAGGGCACAGAGTGGGTGGGTGGGACGGGGCGACACAGGTGCTTGCTGAGGTGCCCTGGCCTTAGGGAAACCCAGCTGCGACCCCCCAGGGACACTGCCTTCCACACTGCCTTTCCCAAGCCCCGGGCATGGGCCTGGGCCCAGTATGCAGAAAAACCAGAGTGGGAGCTCAGCTGTCCCAGCAAGTCAGCAGGACTTAACTGGAACAGAGTGACCTGCTCCTGAAGTCTAGGCGGCCAACGGTTTGAAGATGCTGCCAGGAAGGGGCAAGGGGTGGCAGGACAGGGTGGAGACTGGCTCCTCTCTTCCAGAAATGGACGCTTTGCCCACTCGGCCACACACGAGGCACCGGCTGGGTCTGGGCTGCTGGCGGGGAGCCCTGGCCTCCTGGGCAGCAGGGGCACAGTTAAGGGGGCAACACTCAACCTGTCCTCCCAAGAGGGGGCTTACCGTCCGAAGGCCGTGCTAGAGATCTTTCGGTTGGGGCTGGAGAGAGAGAGAGAGGAAACAGTCAATGAACCAAGGGGGCTCTAGTCGGCTTCCTTACTCTGTCCCAGCTGTGAGACGCCAAGGTACAGGATGACCCTTTTCCCTTCCCCCGCAGGGAATGTGCTAATCAGCTTGGTCCTGAAAAGAAACAGCCTGACTTCCTGCTGCAGAAAAAGCCGGAGGATCAACCCTATTCCGAGCGCCAAGGCAGAGGGGGTGCCTTGCCTGCTGCTTCTCCTCCAGGCCCGCCCTGGCCTCTCGCGCCCCTCGCCCCCCCACCGCGCCCCTCACCCCCCGACCGCGCCGCCCCGGGCCTCACCTGTTGGCCTTCAGGTTTTTTAGCCGGGCTTCCAAGTCGTTCAGCAGGTTGATTTTCTTGCAGCACTGAGAGCAGTAAACATCCAGCAATTCGCTGTTGTATGTGTGCCTCATTTTCCTGGGCGTCTGACCCGCACTGATTCGTGAGAGGGAAAGAAGTCACCTTAACTGCTGTCCAGTCTGGTGCCCTACCCTACCCTGCTGACCTGACTTTACTTGACCCCCTAATACCTGCCAACCGAGGGGGCGGTGAGGGGCAAGTAGTGAAAACACAGCCACCGACCATCCCTTCTCCAACACTCTCAAAGAGGAGCAGCCAGTGAGTCGTACCCATTTAACAGGCGAGGCAAACTGAGAGCTAACGTCAGAGTCAGCGATGCCTCAGGTGGGTGAGAGGGTATCACAGGGGGTCACTTAGAAGGGCCCTTCAATGCTGAGGTTGTAAGAGGCGAGACAGCTCCGATCTCCTTCCCCCTCCGCAGTCTGCAGCCTCCCCAGTCAGTTAATTCTGTCTCTTCCCCAGGCTGGAGGAGGGGAGGAGGAACTCCCGGCCCCAATCAGGGTGCAAAGGCAGCACCCCCAATCTTCGCGCAGCTCAGGACAGAGGAAGGACACTCAGCGCAGGACTCGGCTCGCCTGACCCCCCAGGATGAGGTTGGATTGCTCCTGCCACTTTTCCCAGACCCTAATCGCCATTCCAGACCAAGGGCCACCTGGAAGACACCGAGGACCCCAGGTCCGAGTAGACGTTGGTCCTGGTCTCATCGTCAGGGCAGGGGCTGCTGGGGGCGCAGTCCACGTCGTCCCCCTCCCCGTAGTCCTCAAACTGCTCCTCGTTGCTGATGAGCGAGGCAGTGGAGTGTGTGGAGAGGTCCGACGTCGTCATGGAGGGCGTGTGCCCCAGCGACCTAGGGGGCAGAGAGCGCCTGTGTCGGAGGAGGACTCACAGGCTCCATCCTCAGCCCGTGGTGGGGAAACTGGCCCGGCCTTCCAGAAGGCCACTCCGCACGACGGATTAAATCTGTACCTCTTGGCCTGCTGTAAGCACACTTTGGGGACCCTAGCTAAGGGGAAACATCTCTCCACACAAACCGGTTCTGCAGACACATTCAAACCAGTACTACCCTAATTGTAACCTAATTATTTAGCTACAGCTAGATCAAATGATAGTTTCTAAAATATTAATACATTAGTAAATTAAATTATTAAATTATGGAACATTAAATAGCTGAAGGGTTTGGAGAAATATGACCATAATGTGGAAAGATGAATACAAATAAAAAGTTGGATTTAAAATGTCAGATACAGGCTGGGCTCGGTGGCTCATGCCTGTAATCCTAGCACTCTGGGAGGCCGAGGCGGGAGGATCGCTGGAGGCTAGGAGTTCGAGACCAGCCTGAGCAAGAGTGAGACCCCCATCTCTACTAAAAATAGAACTAAATTATCTGGACAACTAAAAATATATAGAAAAAATTAGCCGGGCATGGTGGCACATGGCTGTAGTCCTAGCTACTCGGGAGGCTGAGGCAGGAGGATCACTTGAGCCCAGGAGTTTGAGGTTGCTGTGAGCTAGGCTGACGCCACGGCACTCTAGCCTGGGCAACAGAGCGAGACTCTGTCTCCAAAATAAATAAATAAATGAAATGATAAATACAATAAGACTGAGTATAGGTGTCCCTTGGTATCCACAGGGACTGGGCCAGGACCCCCTCTGGACACCAAAGCCCACGGGTGCTCAAGTCCCTTATGTAACGTGGCACAGTATTTACATAGACCCGACAGCCTCCCACGTGCTTTCAATCATCTCTAGATTGCTTATAATGCCCTAAAACAATGCCAATGCCATGTAAATAGTTGTCATCCTGTATTAGTTTTTAATGTGTATTATTTTTCATCATAGTTTTTTTTTTTATCGTTTTTTTCCAATATGAATCTACAGTCGGTGAGATCGGCAGGCGCAGGGCCTGCGGATTCGAGGGCTGACGAAATAGGAACGGTCTATATGGAATAAGAAAAAGTAGGAGACGCAAATATGAAGGTGGTAAGAGGGCTTGGATTAGGGTGGCAGGTTATTTCCACCCATTCTTACTCTTCCTACCTTTTCCAAGTTTTGTTTAATTCACATGGACACCCTTCATAACCCAATTAGGTTTTTAAGTAAGTAACAATGAGGTGAAAAGCGCCTCCCAGTTCATAGAGATTTCCAGTTCAAGGGTGCCTAATCCCAAAGAACAGAAGCCGGAGACTGATCCAAGGCTCCAGGGCCTCTCCTGGGTGACCTGCAGTGTGGCCTGCGACATCCCCGAGGCTGCGCCCCGTCTACAGCCCAAGGACAAAGAGAAGCACAGCTCATGACCTGCCAAAACATAGCTTCCCCCTTAGTCACTGTGCAGTCATTTCTGTACATTATCACTCAGAAATTGGGATTTCCCCGGCCAGGAGTGGTGGCTCTCGAGTGTAATCCTAGCACTCTGGGAGGCCGAGGCAGGAGGATGCCTTGAGGTCAGGACTTTGAGACCAGCCTGAGCAAGAGCGAGACCCCGTCTCTACTAAAGATAGAAAAAATTAGCTGGGCATGGTGGTACATGCCTGTAGTCCCAGCTACTCAGGAGGCTGAGGCAGGAGGATCGCTTGAGCCCAGGAGTTTGAGGTTGCTGTGAGCTAGGCTGATGCCACAGCACTCTAGCCAAGGTGACAGAGCAAGACTGTCTTAAAAAAAAAAAAAAAAAAGATTTCCTCAACCTCACTGAACCTCTACACTCAATGGGAAACCTGTAAGAAGTAGGTAAGGGCAAGGCAGTCTTCTCAAACCATGCCCCCAGGGAACCCCAGTTTCTTTTTTCTTTTTTTGTTTTGGAGACAAAGTCTTGTTCTTTTGCCCAGGCTGGAGTGCAGTGGCATCACCATAGCTCACTACAGCCTCAAACTGCTAGGCTCTAGTGATCCTCCTGCCTCAGCCTCCCGAGTAGCTGGGACTACAGGTGTGTGCCACCATGTCCACCTAATGTTTTTTAAAAAAGTTTTGTAGAGATGGTGTCTCGATATGTTGTTCAGGCTGGTCTCACACTTCTGTCCTTAAGTGATCCTCCTGCCTCGGCCTCCAAAAGTGCATGGATTACCAGCAAGAGCCACTGTGCCCAGCCTGGAGACCCAATTTCTATCTAAGGATCACAGTGTTAATGATGGGGTGTGTACTAAATAAAGAGCAAGTCTCCCGGTACCTGGACCACACATTATTTATATACTTATTTATCTGCCCCCAGGTTCCTTAGCACTTTGGGTTGAATTAATCATACTCCTGAGTTCTTTCTCTTAAATGTTAGTGACACTCTCAGTACCCTCTGCTAGCTTGTCTCTGCATGATCAGCCCTGGAAAACACTAGGAACAATCAAGTGGCAGATGATTAGCCACAGCATCAACAGGTCTGTGGTTCAGACCCTTTGTCCTTGGGTTGGCTGGAGGCAGGTGCAGCTGATGAACCGCTCCCAGAGAGCAACACGGAACTCAATCAGTAACTCCAAAGCACTCCACCAAGAACATCATGACCCTCAAAACCACTTGCGTTTCAGAAGCCCTGCATTTAGAAAATGTATGAGGGTGAGTCACATAAAATCACCCTTTTTTTTTTTTTTTTGAAGGCTGGAAATGATTAAAAGTTGTCAATTTCATACGGTTCAACCAATCCCGGAACCCCTCTCTTCCCTCTCTAGATCTCTAGGTCAGCCTTACACAACCATCACCTTCTTCTGATAGGGGACCTCCCACTCCAGTGGCCACGGCTTCCTCAGCCACGATGGTGGCAGCTTCCCACTGGCCCATGAATAATGTGTACCTCCAGAGCATTAGTGGAGGCCGAAAAGCAAGGGACCCCCGTCTGCCAGCACCAAACTAAAAGACAACATTATTTCACTGGAAAGTCATTTAAGTCTTAATATTGTTTTAAAATAACACTTCTGATTATGAGAGCACATAATCAATATAGTAGAAAATATAAACTACATAGCAGGGTAGATGAGAGGTAACTAAAATAATCCATCATCCCACCATCCAGAAATAACTGTTTAATTTTCTAGATTAATTTTTCTAGGCATTTCCTAATATATAGGTAAGTGTTTCTAACAAAGCTAAGATCATACTTCACTAACATCTTCGTAACCTGCTTTTTAAAACTAATTAAGATCATATATCCCATGACATTAAACAGTCATTTAAAACTTGACTTTGCCCGGCTGCCTAAAATTCCAGAGCTATCCCTACTTTTAAGCATTTAGGCTGCTTAGAATTTTTTGCTATTCGGAATATCCATGACACTAATGCCCGTGATATAAATCTTGAGCGCGTCTCATGTTTATTTCCTTCCAAGAACCACATTTCGGGGCCCAGAGGCACATACCAAGCTCCAGACAGTTTTAACTCACTTGTCCCCTGGCAGAAACAGGCCCCCGAGGCCCCCGTCCTTCTCCTCGGCAGGACTTCCAACGGACCCCTCTAGGCTCTGGGTGCTCTCCATGGGGCTGTCCATGTCTGATTCCTGGGGCCCCTCGGGCGGGGCCAGCGTCATAGCCTCCTCCTCGTCCTCGGGAAAGAAGCCGGGCTCCCTGGGGATGAGCTCGCCATCAGCATACGTGGGGTCCACGACCTCACTGCCCTGGGAAAGACAGAGGGGCAGAGTGAGTGAGGCCGGCCCCCACCCCCGACGGCTTGGCATTTCCCCATCAGACTGCAAGAATGTCAGCAGGGCCGGGGACAGCAGGTGCCGGGGTGCAGGGAGGCCCAGACCCCAAGGCCCCTGACAACGCCTGGCAGGTGATTAGTCTCAGGGACCTCTCGCACTGGCCGATTCATGAGAGTCCAGTGAGTGAGGAGCCAGGACTCTCAGGAACGGCCATCCACGAAGAAGGGCCACGGCCAGACCAGCCACGTCATTCGGGGCACCTGGTCAGCACATCAGAGCCCCCATCACGAAGTCTGCACAGGAAGCCAAAGGCTGGCTTCTTGGTGATCCGAATGAAGGGCACATCCACATCAAATGGCCTTCAAGAAACAGCCTGAGCCAGGAGAGTCTGATGCGACACGGTACAGGGGAGCCGCACAGCTGGGGATCCACCCTCCGTGACTCTGGGTACCACAGGGAACCTCTCTGAACCTCAGTTCTCTCTATGTAAATCAGGAATGGCAACGGAATCTTGGGTCACTGTGTCAATTAAGCGAGTTGTTTCATGTTAGCACCTGGCACGGTAGGACCTCGATGAATAAATCCCGGCCAGAGAATGCGACACTAGCTCAGGGAGCAAGAACACCAGGCTTTCGCTTCCGTGCTTTGGGCCCGACCTGCCCACGCTGGGTCCAGCGCCCAACACACTGCCTGGCACGGTGACAGTGCACAACAAAGATGTGCCCGCACCTTTTGCTAAAATCATCTGATAGAAGAGCTCTGGCTGTGTTCACAGTGTACCCTAGACCGAGGGGCAGCGCTTTGCAAACCATTTCTTGGGGCCGCTTTGTCTCTGGAAAGGTAGGTACTTCCCGGGTGGCACTGCTTCTACCTGTTCCCATCTGAGATGTCAACCTATTCCCAAGGTCCTCTGGTTTGCTCCTTGGCTAGGGCTGGCAGACAACCCCGTTAAAGGTCCCCTCGGCCCCAGGACTACAAGAACAGTAACAGGAACACAGGCTGTGAAAAATCTCCAGGAGTCTCAGACAACAACAGGCTCAGGGACGTGTAAAGAAGCTGCTCAGTGACAGGCTTGAATGTGCCCTGTGCCCGTCCAGACACGTGCAGCCGTCTGCTGCCCTTGGTGGATGGGTGGTCCTCCTGGGGATCTGTCCCCGCCAGGAGATCCCTGGGCTAAGAATAGCTGGCAACTAAGGAGCCTGGCTCCCGCCTGTGCTGGACTCGAGCTGAACACCAGACGGACCAATAAAAAAGTTGGCACGAGACAGCCAGGCCCCCAGCCACAGAGACCGAGAGGTTGTGCCCTGAACATCCCCCTCCGGTGTTCCCAGGGCCCTTTCCACCTTGATGTCACTAATCTGATCACATGGCTCCCAACCCAGCAGATCTCGTGCCCTAAGCAAGCTCTTCAGCCACAAGCCTGAAGCTGCATCCCGACAAAAACAAACGGAAGCCAACATTACTGAGCAGCCACCAAAGTCCACAAGCCAAGCTGAGAGTTAACATATTATCCCATTTGTGCTTTATGACAACTTCCAGGACAGCTACCATGAACCCCATTTTATTGATGGAGAAACCGAGGCTCAGAGCGCAGCCTGCCAGAAGCCCTCCGGCCAGTGTGCAGACAGCTGCCGCAAGTTTGGTTCCATTTATCACAGATGCCTCCTCCCCACCATGGATTTCCAAAGCTCAGGGAGACGACAGGGAAAGCACAGTTTGCAGGGATGTATTGCCATTAATAACGATGACACGCCAGTGCTCCTCCTAACGTGGCAACCTTCACACTCACCTGCTGCCCAACCCAGAGGACTCCGGGTTAGTGCACAGATGCCCAAGGACAAACAAGGCAGGAGGGAGACCAGAGAACGGGTTCTCAGAGGGGCAGTGCACCTGGTCTGGTCCTTTCCCTGGCCATGAAGAACGGCCGGCTCTTCACCTTCCTGGCCACAGGGGCAGGGGAAGTTCTTGCCTGCTGGGAATGTCTGCTCTGTGGCTCACAGGAGAGCTCGGCCACTGGCCAATGGGTGTTTCTTCCAGTCTTCACCTTAGCCCTGTCAGCTGGGCCTCCTTGTCCCCTTTTTGTAAGTGAAGGGCCTTGCCTGGGGCCATGTGGGAGTCAGCCACAGGGTAGGGACTGGGACCCAGCTGTGTCACCAACGCCCACCCTCTACCCATAGCCAGGGTCCTGAGAAGGCTGCAGCCCACCGGCTCCCAGAGACAGGCAGCGTGCCACGTGGAGGCCAGTGTCTGTGCTCCTCAGGTGTCCAGCCTGGCCTTTGGCCAACTTGAGTTTAGCTCGCTGGACACCAGGATACAGAGGCTGAGTCTATGCCGGGCGCTCTGCCGCACCAAAGCACTCAACTCGCGCATGCAGGTGGGGACTGTCCACCCCTCCCACTGGACGCCCCACAGCAGCATCCTGACACTCCTGGCAGCTGGCCAAGCCCCTGTTGGGACAGAAAGAGCAGCCTCCAGTAGCTTGTCTCGGCCACAGGCAGGGCGGAAGGGGCACAAGGGTCCCGCCTTCCCCCTCCTGCGGCAGACTGTCAGCTGAGACCGAGCAGAGCCCACGTCATCCTGGCCCTCGTCTGTCTCATGCACGCCCCGCCACAGCGCACAACAGCCCTGTGAGAGCGCCGTGAGTGCACAGGGCAGACGGAGGACACCTGGGAGGATGAGGCCCGGAGTGGGAGGGCAGCTGCCAGGGAACCACCCCGCCCATAGAGGACCCTGCAGAGACCTGAAGCCAGGATCCGACACGCCAGCCTGGGGCCCCTCACCCGCCCCTCGCTACACACGCGCGCACACACACACGTACACATACATACATGCACACACACACACACACACTCATTCCAACTTCTCTTAAAATCAGCTGCTCTCGGCCGGGCGCGGTGGCTCACGCCTGTAATCCTAGCTCTCTGGGAGGCCGAGGTGGGCGGATCGTTTGAGATCAGGAGTTCGAAACCAGCCTGAGCAAGAGCGAGACCCCATCTCTACTAAACAAATAGAAAGAAATTAATTGGCCAACTAAAATTTAGAAAAAATTAGCCGGGCATGGTGGTGCATGCCTGTAGTCCCAGCTACTCGGGAGGCTGAGGCAGAAGGATCGCCTGAGCCCAGGAGTTTGAGGTTGCTGTGAGCGAGGCTGACGCCACGGCACTCTAGCTGGGGCAACTAGTGAGACTCTGTCTCAAAAAAAAAAAAAATAAAAAATAATGTGAGAAAATATATTTATGTTGTTTAATTAAAAAAATAAAAGAATTAAAACTCTAAATGTGGGATTTCCAGACTCAATGTAAATGGGTAGTTGGAGGTAGAAAGAAAGGATTAGGTGCTTTCCAAAACCTCTGAAATCACAGCACATGGCCA
>CAUYPO010095350.1:0-14768 GCA_963574435.1 Cheirogaleus major
CAAACACTGTTCATGAAGGAAGCTCTAGGAAAGAGAGAAGGAAGGAAGGAAGGAAGGAAGGAAGGAAGGAAGGAAGGAAGGAAGGAGGGAGGGAGGGAGGGAGGGAGGGAGGAAGGAAGAAAGAAAGAAAAAAGAAAAGAAAAGGAAAGGAAAATGTAATCCCTCTGCTTGTGAAGTTTACAATATGGTTAAGAGATAAGACTTTACACAGAGAACAAAGAACAATTAGCAAAATGCTAAATTGAATGTCTTCTGTTTAAAAAAGTTTCTTCATTACTAAAATGTAATTGAGGACCAATGAAGAGGATATATAACCATGAACATTTAACAGTTAAGCAAAGCCCCATTGCCAAATCTTTTCCCCATATCCACCAGGTGGAAAGGCCTTTGAGATCTTCCTAGTGCATTCCTCATGTATTCAACATTCAGTCTTTCAACAAACATGTATGGAACACTCTCTATGGGCTAGGACATGGCGTACAGGGGGCAAAGAACCAGTCCCTGCCCTCCAGGGCCACAGACATAGCCATGGGACCCATTCCAGGCTGAGGATCATCAGACATTGTGGGATCTCTTCTGGACCAAGTGCATCACAGAACATTTCTGAAAAGGAAATGGTATCTGAGCTGAAGTGGGAAGGTTAGTGAGAGTCAGCCAGTTGGAAAAAGGTAAAGGAAGATCATCCAACATGTACAAGGACCCAGAGGCTTGGGAAAGCATGGTGTGGTCACAAGCTGCAAGCCATTAGGTTTGATTAGAGAGGAAGCTATAAGATTTCAGAAAAAAGGATGGCTAAAAAATCTGGGGAGGCTTCATGGAAGAAGTGAGGTTTAGAGGTGAGCTTTGATAATCAGTTAGACGAAGTGAGAAGATGGGAAAGGGGCAGTGTTCCAGTATTCTCTAATTTCCTGTACTTTGCCTGGTGCTCAGAAAACATTATTTAATGTTGAAAAGGTAAACCCAGGTACCAAGGCAGAAGATGGAGTCCAAAGTACGGTCAGAACAGTGAATGATCTAGTTCAGGCGTCCTCAAACTATGGCTCACAGGCCACATGCGGGTGTTTTTGCCCGTTTGTTTTTTTACTTCAAAATAAGATATGTGCGGTGTGCAAAGGAATTTGTTCATAGTTTTTTTTAAACTATAGTCCGCCCTCCAACGGTCTGAGGGACAGTGAACTGGCTCCCTGTTTAAAAAGTTTGAAGACCCCTGATTTGTTGAGAAGATATAGGAGATAAGGTAGGAAAGGTAAACAAAGGCCAGATTAAAGAAGTCTTGACTGTCAGTTAAGGAATGTGTGGAAAATCCTCTAACAATGGAGAGCCATCAGTGGATTTTGAGCAGGACAGTGGCAAGACCAAAGTGCTAGAGAGATCACTTGGTAGGATGGAGGAAGGGAGGGACCAAAGTCCAGAGGCCAGTTAAGATGCTAATGACACAATCCAGAGTGAAATAATGAGGTGCCTGGTTAGGTAGTGCAGGAAAAGGAAAGGGACTTGTGGACTTACTAGTCAGAGGTTAAAAAAAAAAAAAAAAAAAAAGCATATGAAAGAAAGAGTTACAATGCTCCAAAGGTTTTAGGCTCTGAGCTCCAGAAATATCTAAGGCTGCATAAAACACCACCCCAAAACAGGGTGGCTTAAAAACGACAATCACTATTTTGCTTATAAATATGCAATTTGGCTAGGGCTCGTGGGAAGGGCTCATCTGTGCTCCACATGGCATGGGCTAGGGCAGCTGACTAAACCTGGAGGGGTCTCTTCTCAGACGGCTTGCTCACATGGCCCGCACCTTGGTGTCGGCTGTCACTGACAGCTTTGCTGGGGCTGAGGAGCGGGGGCCCTCAGTTTCTCTCCACTGGTCACCTCCATGTGCCTGGGCTTCCTCACACCATGGTGGCTGCAATCCAAGAGCAAGCATTGCAAGAGAGAGAGGCAGGCAGAGCTGTACAGGTTTATGACCTAGCCTAGGAAGTCACACAGCACCACTTCCGCCATACTCTGTTAGTTGAACTGGTCACAAAGCCTCACCCAGTTCAAGGAGAAGGGGCATAGACTTCACCTCTTAATGGGAGAGTGGTCAGGTTCTGGAAGGGCACGTGGGTTGAATGGTGACCTCCCCCAACTCCCACCACACAAAATTCATGTCTACCCAGGACCTCAGAATGTGACCTTATTTGGGAAAAGGGTCTTTGCAGATGTAATTAAGTTGAGGTCACACTGCGTGAGGATGGGGCCCTAAATCCAATGACTCATGTCTTTATAAAAAGAGGGTTTAGGCTGGGCAGAGTGGCTCACCCTTGTAATCTTAGCACTTTGGGAGGCTGAGGCGGGAGGATTGCTTGAGCTCAGGAGTTCAAGACCATCCTGAGCAAGAGCGAGACTCTGTTTCTACTATAAATAGAAAGAAAGCCAAAGAACTAAAAATAGAAAAAATTAGCCGGGCACGGTGGCATGTGCCTATAGTCCCAGCTACTTGGGAGGCTGAGGCAGGAGGATCGCTTGAGCCCAGGAGTTTGAGGTTGCTGTGAGCTAGGCTAATGCCACGGCACTCTAGCCCGGGCAACAGAGTGAGACTCTGTCTCACAAAAAAAAGAAAAGAGAAAAGAGGGTTTAACACACACAGAGGAGACAGACACACAGGAAGAAGGCCATGTGAAGAAAGAGGCAGACATTGGAGTTACACTGCCACAAGCCAAGAAAAGCCAGGAGCCACCAAAGCTGGAAAAGCCACAAAAGGATCCTCCCCTAGGGCCCTGGGAGGGAGCATAGCTGGCGGACACCTTGATTCCACACTACTGGCCTATAGACCTGTGAGAGAAGAAATTTCTGTTGTTCCAAGCCACCAAGTTCATGGGAGTCTGCTATGGCAACCCTAGGAAATTAACACACGGCCCTTTCTGGAGACTGCCATCTGCCACACTGAATAACTTAAGGACTGGAGGTCTGGTCTGGTATAATGTCAGGAAGAAGAGCTGGGCTCGAGGGGCAGGTCCTAATTTCAGGATTAGCTCTGTGGAGTTTGTTGGGTGTAGCAAGTGCCAGGGTGGTGCCAGTTTGAACTGTGGGGCTGGCTGTTGCTTAAGGACTAGGCCGGAACTAGAGATGCAGCTTTAAAATCCTGGCCATCAGCAAGAAGCTCAGCAGAAAGTCAGACATCCTCCGCATTACCGCTCCCCCAGGGGGCTGCATCAGGTGACCGCACATGTTTCTACGTTTTAATTATTTATGGTGCACGGTCTAAAGTGGTGTTCAACCAGCCTAATGACTCGGGGTGATTGAATCAAAGGGGAAGGAGAGGCGAGCTCCACACGGAGAGTTTCTAATAGACTTCTCTAGAGTTTACAGCTGAAGGGAAGAGCCGCTCCCTCTGCTTTCTAATAGACTAACGAACCTCTCTAAATCTCCTTCCGAGACCCCAGAGGTACCCGCCAGTTGCTCTTTTGTTCGAGAGCCAAAATGAGTACAATAAGTTTTGTGGCTGGCGCAGATGAAATTAGGAATTTGTTAGTGAAATGTTCTATGTATGCGCTGGTTTTCCTGACAGCCCTCTCATGGCTGTAGATAGCGCTCCCTGATCAACCAGATGCCAATTAAAAGAGAGCAGCCATTTCACTCATCCACATAGTTCCACTTTGCTCAAAATGGATTCCAAACAGTCCTGGGGTTCTCGGGGATGCTTTAAATCCTTTTTCCTAGCTAGACGGGCTTTTAAGTTTTCTGTGTAAGACTCTCTCCCTTCATTGCAAAGCTCAAAAAGAAATTACACCTCAGTTCGGTTGGCTTCCCCACACCTCATCCGCACCCCATGGTAGAGCACTTATTAATTTAGATTTCCTGGGAATGGGGGGTCCCTCCTGGCCAGGGCTGGTAAAGAAATCCCATTAAAGATAATGAAATTTTTTTTTGAAACTTTTTGGGCTGATAGTTTTCCTAAAGGTGCAGAGGGACAGAATTTTCTTTGCAAGGCATCCATTGTAGATGAGTCCTTGGAGAACTCAGGCTGAGAAGAAGAAGATGGAGAGAGAACCAGGAGGAAGCTCTCTGGGGAGGGAAAAGGAAAAAAAAAAAACAAAACCCAAGAGGAGGGAGAGAAAATGGTGAGGGGGAAAGAAAGACACAAAGGTCCTTCATTGCCACAGAACTGTGGGAGGTTCTATAGGTGCTCCACAGGTTTTGAGAGCAGGCAACCAGAAAGCTGCACACGCTCAGGGCAGAAGGGGAGGGCGGGGGGAGTGGGGGAGGAGGGTCTATGCAGTTCCACAAGGGCAGAAAGGGAGAGATCATGGGCCAGCCCCAAACCTTTGCTGCAGAACTCAAAGGAATTCCTGTCTTCATCTTCATCCTCCCAAGTAAGGTGAACACCTCGTAAAAACTTGGGGCATGGGGGGAGAAGGAGGTTTGCCATCTTTCTATACTAACCTCTAAATAAAAAAAATTTTTTTTGGTAGAGGAAGTGGTTTACTGGTTAAACTTGTAATTGAAATTTGAACCTGTAGTTTTTCCAAGTTATAGAGAATAATAAAATTCATAATACAGCTAACATTTAGTATTTAGTATATACCAAGAATTATGTTAAGCATTTTATGCACATTAGCTTATTTAATTCTCACAAGTTCTCCGTGAGGTTGACACTATTATTGTCATGCCCACTTTTATTAATAGATGAAAGAACTAGTGCATAAATAGTTTACAAAATTTGTCCACGGTCACCCAGAGCCAGGATTTGAACTAGGAAGTCCAACACCAGAGCCGATCCTTTGAATCCTTCCTCTCTACTGCAGCATTGTCTGGGCTAGCTTTACGAACTTTAGAAGGCATAACATACGGAATAAAGTGAGCTGATTATGAGACTCTTCATTGAAGGCTTCTGGACCTGCACATTGTGAAGCAGAAATTACAGGATTATAGCATCTAAAACTGAAAGGACTTTAGCAATCATTAGTTCCAGTTAGAGAAACTGAGGCAATAGGGATGACTCTTGCCAAGGTCACATGACTACTGTGGCAAAGCTGGGTTACAATCAGAGCCTCCTAAATTGTTGCAGGGCTGATTGATGCATCAACAACGCCTGTCTCCCAGAACTGACCAATGACGCTATCGATGCAGAAGGTGTGTATGAAAACATTCGGGTGTCCCCCCCGCCAGGGAGGAGGCATCCACAAGAAACAGCTGGTCACGGAGGCCCGCAGAGCCACACTGGAGAGAGAGATCACCTTTGCTTTACCCTCACCTTCTGTGAACGCAGACCCCAAAACCCAGCGCTGTCGCTGGGAACACAGAGGGAAGGAAGCTGTCGATGAGCTGTCCCTCCAGGGGCTGGAAAGTTTATCTGAACAAACGGGAAAGGAATTGGAGCTGCAAAGAGAGCTGAGTTGCAAACAGGCCTCTTATTTGTGTTAACAAAATAATCAAACCTTTCCTTGAATCCCTTTATGGCAGATTAAGAAGGCTTTGGGGGGTCCCGGCATACCTGTCACTGAGCATTTGCATCTCACACTGCAAAAACCCTTCAGATTAACGACTTCCCTACCTGCAAGATATTCTTGTCTTAATAGTCGAGTTATGTGTAATGCCAGTCCCACCAAGATTAAAGAGGAAAGAATTTCTGGTAAGAAATTTTGCTAATGACTGACGAAGACATAAAATCTTGCTGCAATAAATTAACACGTGTCTTTAATATGGACCTACTGATTTACTCGAAGCAAAATTTCTCTGGAACCACACACCTGGGCATCGTCGGACCCCCCCTTAGAAATGGTGGGTTTTATATTTATGCTCAGCTGCGGTGAACCCTGAGGACAGCCATCTGGCGCTGCAAGTACCAATCGCCCTGAAGTGGAAAGTGGCATTTCTGTAATGCCGCAATCAGTAATCCTGCAGGCAGTGTGCAGCGGAGAGAGAAAGGACACCCCTTAAGACCCATCATTACCACCCAGGCACTCCATGTTCCCCTTTAGTGACCTCTATGCACTAGACGTTTTTACCTGTTTTGTGGGTATCGTGTGCCTGGAAAAGAGTGCCACATTCTGTGGGTGCTCTGTCCTGGTTGTATAAGGCAGCACAGAATGGCCTGCCCCTAAACACCAGGACTCTGACCCTACCCTGCCTTGGTTCAAATCCCAGTTCTGCCACTTGTTATTCATGTGGCCTCAAACAATTGACCTCTCTATGCCTTAGCTTCCCATCTGCAAAAGAAGAGGGATCACCTTACCTACATTAATCACGTAGAATAGCTCCTGTCAGATATTATGGCATTAGAGGGCAGGCATAGAACTAGACCCCTTCTTCCTTCTAATTTTTCAGCCCAGGCCTCAATGCAGAGAAAACAGCTGACCCTCGATACTCACTCACCAGTAATGTAGCACTCTTCCCGAGTGACCCTGAAGACCATGAGATGAGCAAGCTGTCACTCTACTGAGACATTTAGTGAGATCTTGAGCCGGGCAGGGAGGGCACTGGGCATTGTTGCCTGTCACTAATGAGTGGGCCTAGCCACCTGCCCAGCATCACAGTGTCCGCGGAGCTCAGGCACTGCATACCCCGCCCCCAGGCACCTCCACTCCTCCACTGCTGTGTAAGTTCCCGAGTTCTGGCTGATGGAAGCTCCCACAGACTCTGGTGTTTCTGAGTTTCGCTTCTTTTTTGGCTCCACCAAGACCTTTTCCTGATGTGGGCAGTTTTCAGTAGTTGCAAATGGAAGTCTGCCCAGCAGCTTTGCAAACATGGGTTTAACCTGTTCAACCTATAACACAAGACAGCGGCCCCCAGGGACAGGAGTTTCAGAGACTAGGACCTCAAATATGCTTCTCCCAAAGCCAGAGTCTGTGTATCTGGATTGATACCATCAGTTCCTGTGACTGCGAGGACTCCTGCTCCCCTTTCCCTCGTCTCCTTGCTGGAGGGTGGCTGAACAAGGCATGTCTTCAGGACCAAAGGGCCCCGACATCTCTCTGCTATCCCCCCTTCATTTTTACCACTGAAGAATGTTGCCGTCTGTGGTGAGGGAGCACTTTGCAGCTTGAGATTAGTGAGGTCAAAAGGTACCTCCGGCCCAGCAGAGGGTGACAATGAGGCTTCCACCCGGTGCTTCATGGACCCGTGCACAGGAGCCCACCCGTGCACAGGAGCCCGTGGCGGGTAAGGGGCAGAACAGGTACGGGAGGGAGCCTTCTTTATGAGTTCCTTTTCACATACAACATCGCGAATGTCTGCCCATTAAGAGTGAGTGTGGAGGTTAAATGCGGGCACCCCTATCTGGGATATATTAAAGGTTAAATCGGACTTTTGCCCCATCCCCTCTCCCACGTCCATACCCACAACATACGCCTGCAGGCTCCAGAAACCATACACCATGCTAACCACCCTTTGCTAGGAGAACACTCCCTGAAGACCTCCTCTTAGGGGACTTGGGACCTGCCAGCGGTCTTTACCCTGAGTGGTCCCTCGGGACTAAACTGGTAGCCTTAGGAAATGAGCTCACTGGGCCCGTGAGAAAGAGCTGGAATACCGTCTCCACTTGACCTCTGCCGCGCTCTCCCTGCTTTACTGCCCCACGCCCTGGGACTTCAGCCAAGAGAACGGCCAGCGATGTGCCTCCTGAGTTTCTCCTGCTGCTGTTCAAAGATTTGTAATTGTCGTAACCAGAAAGTTTACACTGGTACACATGCTGTTTACCGCATTCCTCTTGAAGAACGCAAGTGACTTTAAGGCCACAACAAAAAAATATTCTTTCAGTTGTTTTGGTTTATCTCATTGTGGTGGGCAGAATTCTAAGATGTGCTCCAAGAGTTCCACCCCTGGTGTCATGCCCTGTATAACACTCTTGCCTTGAGTATAAGCAGGCCCCATGAATACAAGGGAATCTCAGTCCTGTGATTATCTTACAGTATATGGCACAAGGAATTTTGCAGATGTAATTAAGGTCCCTAATCAGTTGGCTTTGCCCTTGAGTTAATCACAAGGGAGATTATCCTGGGTGGGCCTGACCTAATCAGGTGAGCTTTTAAAAAGGACAAGACATAGCAACAAACACTCTGTTGCTGGCCTAGTAGCAAGCAAATGGCTGTGTTATGAACTGGGGGCCACGTAGCTAGGACCTGAGAGCAGCGGTAGGAGCTGACAGCAACTCCTGCCAATAGCCAACAAGAAAACACTCCCACAACCATAAGGAGCTGAACTCTACCAACAGGTCAAATGAGTGTGGAAGGGAACCCTGAGCTCCCTCTGAGAATGCAGCCCTGTCAAAACCTTGATTTCAACTTTGGGAGAGAGCCTGAGCAGACAGTCCCAAACGCTGTGCCCAGATTTCTGCCCGACAGAAACTATGCAATAATAAATGGGTGTGGTTTTAAGCTACAGAGTTCATGGTAATTTGTTACACAGCAATAGAAAATTGCTACACTCACCCTGGGGCTACATCATATCACATATACTATTGGCCTGTTTCTCTTCAGCTTGGTGATCTTTAGCTTTTTCCGTCAAATACTTCTCACACATCTCTCCAATTTTGGCTCTGAGCTCCCTTTGACTTTTTACCAATAGGCTTTCAAGTCTTGGCTCATTATCTTGGTTCGAAACAATTGTTAAAGCCTCAGTCCATCCAGAGCTCTTCAGTCTCCTGTCCCCTGAGACCTGCTAAGTTCTCTGTTTGATGGCCCAGCATCTGGACGGACTTCCCAAATCTGGGGATGGCAAAGTTCTCTTGACTGTGTTCCTTGAGGATAGCAAGGGGTGGGGTGCCTTGGAGTTCCACACAGGATACAATTGTTGGCAGAAATAATAGCCGGTGTTCTCAATTAAAGTGAGATATTTGAATGAATGACACCAAGCAGGAGGACAGTAAAAGTTCTTTAATGAACCAGTGGAATCTGCGTAAATGAGGTTTTACTGTACCTGATTTAAATTGCAGAAAGTTTCTCTATGACTGGCGCAAGTGTGTAATTAGTTTTTAAATGAAGGAACGTATGAATGAATGAACAAAACATTTTATTCAAGCAGCAATAGAATTAAGGGCCAGTAAGAATAGCACCTAAAAAACATCAGCATTCATGGTTCTTTACTTCTTGATGAAATTGTATGTCACCTATTTAAATACAATTATCAGTAATTTGGTTACTGTTTCTGCTTAGTTGTTTTAATAAAATGGCTTTATTTTAAATAACTTTTAATTGAGAGGGCGGACACACTTCTCTCTGCATATGCCCATAGCTAGCCAATCCCCAAGATTGTAACTAAGTCCCTGGAGGGGACAGACGCAGCCACCATGGAGGATAAAACACCTTAGAGAAAATAATGGGCTCCCGGAATATTGTGCCTGCAAAATTCCAATCCACAAAGTGATAACAAGCAACTTGAAATTTCTTTATATTTTATCATTCTAAAAAATTGGAAACAATCTGAATATCTATCAATGTGAGATCAGTTAAATAAATTAGGGTACATTGAATGAAGCAGTATGCAGTCATTAAAAATAATAAACCTCTATATTTATTGACATGAAAGGATTTCATGACATATTGTTAAATAAAAGGAAAACAGATTAGAAAATTTTATTTACAGAATAAGCATTAAAAAAAAAAGACTAGATGTCTATGCAACAAAAATGCTAACTGTGGCCATCATTGAAGAGCAGAGCTTATAGGGTGGGTGACCATATGTCCTGGTTTGCCAGGGACAATCTAATTTTAAGAGCACTCTGGTTCACTCTCCAAAGTGTTCCTGTTTGTATGATAAATCATATGGTCACCTTGACTATCGGTAGTTTTACCTTATTCTCACATTTTTACATTCTTCTTATATCATCTTTTTTTTTTTTTTTGAGACAGAGTCTCACTCTGTTGCCCGGGCTAGAGTGCCCTGGCATCAGCCTAGCTCACAGCAACCTCAAACTCCTGGGCTCAGGCGATCCTCCTGACTCTATATTCTTCTTAAAATGAAGAAAATAGCTATTTTCATTTGGGGGAGAAGCATTTTATAATTTTCATTTCTCAGTCATTTAAACGGACCAACTCCCAAATTAATCCAAAGTATGAATTTTGGCTCAATTCAGTGGTGCCTTCTAAACACCAGGCACTGTGCCAGGTACAGGGGATACAAGAATGAATTCAGTCATCCCCTTTCTCCACAGCATTGGGGTAAGCACCATGGACCCCTGTGCAGGTACCAGGCTAATCACTTTGTGTGGATTGTCTCATTTGACTCCAGCAACAACTCTACGAGGTTAAGCACTATTGTATTCCCCTTTTATAAGTAAGGAAGTATCAGAGAAGTTAAGCTACTTGCTCAAGGCTGCATGACCAGAATTTAAATCCATGACATCTTCTCCAGAGCCCACGTCGTAACTGGATGACATGGTCTGGGGGTGCAGGCAGCAGAGAGTAAGAGGTAAATGCAGCACCTGTTGTTCTGTGTTGTAGAAAGTCCCATGACAAGAGCACACAGCGAGTGCTGTAAGAGGACCGTGGCTGAGCAGATAGCCAGCCCAGAATGGGGGGGAGTTGGAGGCTCTTAAAGGAGGAGGAGAAGAAAGAGGAGATGGAGGCTGGGCGGGAGGATGGCTTGAGCTCAGGAGTTTGAGACCAGCCTGAGCAAGAGCTAGACCCTATCTCTACTAAAAATAGAAAAAATTACCCGGGCATGGTGGTACGTGCCTGTAGTCCCAGCTACTTGGGAGGCTGAGGCAGGAGGCTCGCTTGAGCCCAGGAGTTTGAGGTTGCAGTGAGCTATGATGATGATACTACACTCTCCCCAGGGTGACAGAGCAAGACCAGATCTCAAAAAAAAAAAAAAAAAAAGAACTAGAGAGTGTGAGTTGGGGGAACATTGCAGGCAGAGACTATAGGATGAGTATTTTGTATTGTTGGCGTCTTGGGGAAGTGGCAGGTGATGTGGGGGTGGTGACCTGTAAAGTGCAAAAAAGGGAAGAGGAGGCTCTGGGCTGGCCCCAGGAGGGTGTGATGTGCCCACTAAGGAGCCTCACCTGTGCCCAGGAGACAATGGGCAGCTAGTGAAGGATGGTGGCCAGGGCCCTCTGCAGATGAGGCTGGAGGCCAGTGTGGATGCACACTGCAGGGGGAAGTGGGCCTGGGCGGATCTGTGAGCCCCCAACCCACAAAATCGCAAGAGGGTTTACTGTGAAGCTGTTGCAGCTGAAGCTTCAGGGACCATCCCCAGCACAGGTCCCCTCCAAGGCCTATTTCTGATTTTGTATCCACCATCAGCTAGTCTGTCTCTTTTAAAAACCCCTCCCAAAACTGGTGATTCTTCAGACCCCCAAAACTTAGATCAGACCCCTGCGAGTAGTAATTGTTTTCTTGTTCCAGCTTCCAATTCCCAGCGCTGTAGTAAATTCATCTTCTTTAAGTTCCTGTTTTGATTTTAGTTTCTCTTCCTCTTTTTTTAAAAAAAGAAATACCTTGTTTGTCTTAATATCCTAATCTATTCTTATCTTCTTGTTTTCATTTTGCCACCTAGTTATATTTGTTACTGTCAAACTTCTGCTGCATTTCATACCATTTCTCTCTCTCTGCTGTACCTCATAATATTTTAAAGTGTAAACAACAACAGAGTCTGGCAAAATGGAAATGGAAGAATGCCGCGCAGACCCCATCCGTCACCTAGCAGAGCCTCCACTGGCGAAGAGTTCCCCCGCAAGGCCCCTCTGCCCCTGGTTACTAACCCTCTGCCCGGCTTCTCCTCTCTCTGGGGTTTCCCTTCCCTCATATCTCTGTCTCCAATCTTTCTGCTCATTTGCCTTCCTTCTAACTCTTTCCTCTTAGCCTCTGACAGGCCTGAGGTCACTGCCCCAGGTCTTTCCTTCAAAGTCAAGCATTGTCTTCCTCTCAATGTGACGCCCCGTTAGGCACTCTAGCAAATCAGGCAGTCACTACAGGGTCCCCAAAACATGAGGCCTTGGAGGGTACCATGAAACGGGTGTTGGAGAAGGAAGCAGAAAGGTTCAGTGAATATGCAAATCTTACCCCCACCCAAAACCTGCTGCTCAAGCCTGCTCCAGTGATGAAGCACACGAGTTTCATCATTATCTATGTCCTTCCCACCCTCCCTGGGCCCATATGTTCTGAACTTTCTGGAAGCACGCTGATTTAAATATTTAGCACCAGTGACTGAATGTCCAACAATGCACACAGTTAGGTGTCCTCATCAGCAGATAAGCGAATATGGTCACCTTATTCATTCTAAAACATGGTAAGATAGACTGGTAATGGAGACCCCTTAAGGGCATTGGCTAGTTAGTCTTGTTCACTCTCTGGTACTGCCTAGCCTGGAACTAAGTATTTGTTGTATAAATGAAAGCTCCCAATGAGATAACACAACCTCCAACTGTGCCTTTCATCTTCCTGGCTCGCATATGTTATCCGCCTCTTGGATGGCCCACCCATCTCCTTCTCCATCGCTGGCCTTGGACGGTATTCCCTCCTGTGCCTACTGCTCTGAGCTCTTACCAGCTGAGAAAGCAGGGCAGAGAGCAGGAGACGTGCAGGAAATTGCCTTAGTAACAAGTTCTAGGCCATTGAGTCTCCTGGAGGGTCAAACACTATTCCATTTCTGCGAGCATTTTTCACCCTCCCAAGTCAAAGCAGTCAAATAAATGACCACAGGCCCACACTGAGAATGTCAGATCCGTCAATAGCAATTAAGGGTCTCACTTAAAAACCAGACGGTTGGGCCACAGGACTGGCAGGATTCTTGCACGGACTACTGAAGATCAATGTCAGCACATGTATCATGATGCCATGTTGGTCCTAGTTAGAAAGACGTGTAAGCCGAAAGATCGTGGGTCTTCTTCAGGGAAAGTCAGCTGCTGAGCCGTCAAAAGACCTCAAGACTTGGACTGGCCTTGATGAATGCTCAGTCTCAGACCCTCAGCCTTGTGGTATCTGAAAATGGACTTGATTAACAAACCCAGACATGATCAGACTTTCAATGGTAAACTCCAGCTAACTAAACTCACAAGAGGCTGAAATATAAATCAAAATACCAGTTTATTGTTTCTACATGAGTTATTCCCTTCTAGAAGCCAGAAAGTTCCAATTCCCCAACCCAAGCTCCACCCTTTCCCCCATGTCATGTTGAACTAATAATCTGAAGATTTCTTGGTGCAATAGAAGCAGAGCACTGGAAAGGGGGAGGTCTTGAGCCTTATTTTGTCCTTAGCAGATAATTCTTCTCAAGGAAGAAAAAGTCTCATCCCACCCTTCTCTACAGATATCAATTGGCCAAGTTTTCTGAACTCATATTTTTGGTAACAGCTTTATGGAGATATAATTCACATACCAACGACCACAGCAATGAATTTTGGAACATTTTCATCACCTCAAAAAGAAACCCTGTACCTTTTAGCTATCACACCACACTCTTCCCATCCACCCCCTCCTCCATCCCTAACCAAATACTAATCTACTTTCTGTCTCTATATATTTGACCATTCTGGACATTTAAATATAAATGCAATAATATACCATATGGTCTCTGTGAGTGACTTCTTTCACTTAACACAACGTTTTCAAGATTCACCCATATTGTAGCATAAATTAGTACTTCAGTCCTTTCTATGGCCAAATAATATTCCACTATATAGATATACATTTTGTTTATCCATTTATCAGTTGGTAAGCATTTGGTTTGTTTCCACCTTTTGCTTTTGGCTATTATGAATAATGCTGCTAGGCACATTCAGATACAAGTTTTTGTGTCGACATAGGTTTTCATTTCTCTTGGATATATGCCCAAGAGTAAAACTGCTGGGTTACATGGTAACTTTATGTTTAACTTCTTGAGGAACTACTAAACTGTTTTCCAAAGTAGTTGCACCATTTTATATTCCCACCAGCAATATATGATTCTGATTTCCCCACATCTTCACCAGCACTTGTTGTCATCTGACTTTCTGATTATAGCCATACTAGGAATGAAGTGCTTGGTTTTGATCTGCAATTCCCTAATGTTGAGCATCTTTTCATGTGTTTATTGTCAATTTGTATATCTTCTTTGGAGAAAAGTCTATTCAGATCATTTTCTAATTGGGTTGTCTTTTTACTATTGAGTTGTGGTAGTTCTCTATCTGCTCTAGATACAAGCCACTTACTAGATATACATTCTATTTTGCATATATTAATGGCACTGATATATTAACATCTCCTCCCCTTTACCCTGTTTATCTTTGGTTCTAAAACTCAAGTGTTTTCTGGAATAGAAATAATTTTATAAACAATATGTGCATGTCTCTTTTTTCTCCATACTTAAAAGCTGGAATTAAGGCAATGGTATATCTTATGATCAATGATGATTTGCAAAGGACATCTCAAGGTCACCTCCGTGTAGTTATGGTTATGTAAATAGAAGAGGGAAGAATAAAAAACTAGAGGAGGCAATCACTATCTTAGGATGTGACTGGGACTATTGGAAACAGGGTGTTGCAAATATTTCTGAAAACAAAAAAAAAATTCTAATGCTTTTCTTTGGCAACCACAAGGAAGGTCCTAAGTAGGTGGCCAAATGCCCGTGTTCACCTGAGAAATCAGTGGCTCTTGTAGTCCTAATTGATCAGAAATCAAACCACAAGGTATTAACAAGAGACTAGAGGCTCTGGGCTTTGTTTCAACATCCTCTTCTGTCGCGCCCGCCTTGCCAGCAAGGAAGACACGGCAACTGGAGTTCTTCTGACAGCGCTTTAATGGGGTTCCCTTTCTTCTTACATGTTGCGGAGACCCCGAACGGGGAAGCACACACGCTTTTAAGGCCTTGGCGGA
>CAUYPO010095353.1:0-43085 GCA_963574435.1 Cheirogaleus major
CCATTTAGAGAGTGAGAAAATACAAGAGAAGAAGATATTGGTGGTAGGGGTGTTGTATGGATAATTATCCCAGGAGCCTCCCAAGTACATATTAAGGAAGCTATTCTAGACATTATAGAATGGAAATGTTCACAGAACAGGTTAAAATGCTAATGTCACATGCCTTATTTAATTCACTTATGACACACAAAGCTACATAAGGAGAAAGAGACAGGGTGAGTTAACAACCTTACAACAGGGTACAAGAGGATGGATAGACCATGAATCCTGTGTTATCTAATGGTCGTAGGTCTTATAGCTCTGAGATGGGCCAATTTTTTCCACTAATGAGCAGAATTGAGGTTAAACTAGGGAGTTCAGCAGTTAAATGGTACGTGGAGTAAACCAGTGTTGTATTGGTCAAGTATGTCTACCACAGATGTCGCTAGCCAGTGAGCCTTATGAATAGCTCTAATTTTCATCCAAGTTTCTTATAGAGCAGATGGCAAAAATAGGATTGTCACATCACAAAATGGTGGCCAATTTTGGGATGACACAGCCATTTCTCTGGAGGTGTCATGATCCAGAACTCACAGTTTGGTCTTTCCATCCTTTCTGTCTATATGCAGCTCTCTTGCTTGCCTCCTCTATTAATGTTTTTTAAAATCATGTATTCCATTTATGCTATCTATTTTTAACACATTTTATGTATTACTTACTATTCACACTTAAAATAGTTTATAAATTCAGACTATGCCACCTAAGATGTTTACTTGCTAAGATGTTACTATCTCTAATTAATACAGTTTATGAGTTTTCTTAAATCTCGAGACTACTCATTTATTCTCTATAGTTAACTCTTCTTATGAGTTTTATGTACTCTACTTTTTTTTTATTTCTAGAACAAAGTTGAATTTTTTCAGGTGTATTGCAATGGGAGAAAGAATATTTAGGTTAATTTGGGATGTTTTAATTTTGAGGTATCTGTGTGAAAATTCAGGGTAGACAGGCAGATTTATGAGTAGTTTAAGAGGGAGATATAAAGAAGGAGGCTATCTTTGGGGAATAAAAACTGAGGAATGAAGATTAATATGAAGTGCCAGGAAGAGAATGTAGGGAGAAAGAGAGAGAAAAAATAGCCTATGGCCAATTCCTGATGAATACCAAGTTTTATTGTCAAATTAAAAAGATAAATAAATGGATAAAGAATCAGAAGGAAACTGTTCTATAAAGACTAGCAGAAGAAACATAAAAAGTGATCAAACTCAATACAAGGAAAGTAGTCAATTCTGGCAAATAAATAAACAACATGTAATGATGAGACTTGAACAGTGTCCCTTGATTTCATTGTCAGGGTGTTTATGTTTATTTGATGCTTAGAGCTACTTCAGCAAAGCGGCCAGGGAGAGGAGACATAATTAAGGTTCTTGACAGTAAGTGAGTGGTGGCAGAGTGGAGATAGCAGGCGCTGTCAGTGACTCTTGAAAAAAGTTGAAAATAGGAGAAATATCTGGAAAAGTTATGGGATTCATGGAGATTATTTCCCCCCCAACATGAGAGACTAGCGAAGTTTTCTATAATGTGAAAGCAGGTTATGGGGAAACAAAATACAGATGGCAGAGTTGGCTGCCATTTTTGTATAATAGTAGATGAATAAGATCTCATTCCACTGGCATGGATTTAGGAAGAAAAGAGAGGTGCTGATGTATTTCATAGGTTATTTTCTCTGTTATATTTGGTGATGGGAAATTGAGGAAATTACAATCTGCTCATTTATGTTTTCTCTGAAGTAGAATTTGAACTGTTTTGTTTGCATGATTATAAATGTGTTTATTGGTGTTGAGAGTCCAGTTCTGGACAGGAATTATGAATTTAGGAATTAGCAATTATTCTAGTTGTGTATTTTTTTTTCTTCTCATTGTATAAACTGTTAGGTGCAAACATGGAATAGAGTAGTGGCTTATCTAGATGGGAATGTAGCCAAATGACATAAACATAGATGAATGATAATTTAGATTATTCTCAATAGAGTTATTGAAATGACAGACTTTGGAATGTAAGTTAGATAGAAACTGAATGGGGGTGATATTTAGAAAAAGTAAATGGATTAATTGGCTTGTGGTTTTAAAAATTTCACATCCAAAATAGTTTCAGATGATGACAAACTCCAGAAAATGACTAAAATATGCACTGAATTGAGTGAAGTAGACATTAGAAGGTAGAGTGATTTGAAATTGAGAAGTCGAGGGTCACCTAAGGGAACACAAAATTCATGCAGAATATGGCATGCTCATGGTGGAGGTTGACTTTTGAATGTGAAAACCTTGAGTTCTTTGGAATGACCTATTAGGAATGATGTAATAGACTTCTTAAATGTTACTGCTTTTCATGAGTTAATACTGTGTTGCATTTTTATGTGCATTTTATAAGAGACATTAGTCTGTAGTTGGTATATAATTTATTTTTATTTTTAGAATGTATAGTATTAAATTTGTATTGGTCCTATAAAATTATTTGGGAAGATTTACTTCCTCTCTTTTCTAGAGATTTTTGCATAAAATTGGTCTTATTTCTTCCTTTGATGGTTGACGATTGAAGCTATGTGAACCTGGAGTTTTATTTGTAGGGAGATTTTTAAAAATCCAATTAAAATATATAGAAAGTTATTCTGATTATCTATTCCAGCTTCTGTCTGCTTTGGTAAATTGTGTTTTTAAACACATTTCTCCATGTCCATAGATTGTCCAATTTGTTGTCATAAAGGTGTTTATTCTCCTTTTCGTATCTATAGGGTCTATAGTGGTAATTCTCTTTTCATTTCTTATCTTTTCAAAGAAACTGTTATTTCTTTTTAAATTTCTCTATTGTTTTTTAATTTTACTTATCCTTGTTCATTATTATTACATCCATCGTTCTACGTAGTTTGGGTTTATTTTGGTCTCCTTCCTAGCTTCTTACGATGGAACTTATAATTCATTTGTTTCAGACTTTCTATTCTACCATAAACTTGTAAAATGATTATTTCCTAGTAATCATGGCTTTTGCTGAATTCAATGATTTTCAATATGTTGTATTTGCAGTTTCGTTTCATTTGTAACATATTTTAACCGCCCTTATTATATCCCATCAAAACAATGGATTATTTAGAAGTATAATTTTTGATTTCCAAATATTTGAATTTCTAAATATAAGTGTGTTTTTTAATTACAATAGGTATTAGAATATACATATTCTAATATTTTCAAATAAATTCCAAGTATTTTTCCAAACATCTAAATTTTCTAAATATTTTTAATGTTTTTTTTTTCTGAGAACATTCTTTTTACTGTTTCAATCCTGTCGAATTTTTTGATTCTTATATACCACAAAAATGTGAAAAGAATATGTGTTCTACTTTGGGGGGATACAATATCCCATAGGTATAGATCAGGTATAGGTGGTTGATGATGTTGCTTATATTAACATTCTTTGTAGATTAAATGACTTTTGTCTAGCTTTTCTGTCAAATACTGTGAGCGATGCTAAACTTCCCAACTATAACTGGAAACGTTGGCGTCTTCATTTAATGCTATTAATTTTTACTTCATGTATTTTGAAGTAGCCTGTTATTAATGGAAGCACACTTCTCATTGTTATGTCCTTTTGATGAATTCACCCTTTTATCATTATGAAGTGTCCTTTTTCTCTGCTAATATACTTTTCAATTTAGTGGTCTATTTTATGTTATTTGTATAGTCACTCCAGCCTTCTTATGCTTAATGATTGCATAATACATACTCTGTATCCATTTTCTTTTAACCTGTCAGTCTCTTTATATTTAAAATGCATTTCTTGCAGTCAATACGTAGTTGGCTATTACATTTTCATCCATTCTGACAATCTGTTTTGTGGTGCATTAACAGTAAATGGTAATTATTGACATAATTTTATTTAATTCTACCATTTTGTTATCTGCTTTCTCTTTGTCCCTCCATGTTTTCTTAGTTTGGTTCCTTCTTTCTTGCCTTTAAAAATTTGAATATATATTAGCATTCTATTTTAATTTACCAATCAGATGTGTATCTGTAGCTCTTTACATTACTGTTTTACTTCTTGCTGTAGTGAGAAAAGTATATACTTCTAACTTTGCCTAGTATTTTCTTAGAATTAATATTTTCCTACTTTACAAATAATGTAGGAATTTTAAAAAATAATTTTTAAAGTAATTTTATCCTCTTCTGGCTTTTATGATGTTTATATGTATATTACATACATATATGTTGTAATATATATGTAATACATATATATTATAAACTCCACAAGACAATGTTATAATTTTTCTTTAAATAACCTGTTGTACTTCAAAAAATTAAGAAAAAATATTTGCACAGATATTTACCTTGCTCAATGGTTTTTATTTCTCCCCAAATTCTGGGCTTCCTTCTGGTATCAACCTCCTTCGGGCTGAAGATTTTGGTTTTATTATACTAAGGTGCAAACCTGCTGGCAACAAATTTGCTTAGTTTTGTTTGATTTGTAAAGGTCTTTATTTTCCCTCATCCTTTAAAAATATTTGTGCTGGCTGGAGAATATGGGTGGACATTATTTTGTCTTTCAGTGCTTGAAGATATTATCACACTGTCTTCTGGTCTCCAAAATATATTTGAATATATCAGCAATCATTCAAATATCTGTTCGTCTTTATAAAAACTGGAAACGTAACAGGGTTTTAGTTAGTAATAAATTATGATAAAGCATTCATATTAAGTTTATATTTGTTTGGCTCATACTATTAAACAACTATCTGTAATTATATTATTATTTTTAAAAACTCTAGTTTTAAATAAGTTACAAAGTCAATGTCTTCTAGATAAAATGTCTAGCAAGTGGCTGCTAATTTAGAGTGATTTCAGTGCACACAGAAAGGCCCTCGCTTCTGACACCTGCTGCAGTTTGAGGATTCCCAAGACCACTCTCAGGTTTGATAATTTGCTAGAAGATTTCACAGAACTCCCTGAAAGCTGTTATACTCATGGTTCTGACTTATTACAGGGAAACAATATACATTAAAATCAGCCAAAGGAAGAAATACAAGGGGCAGATTCCAGGAAGTTTCCAAACACTAAGCTCCCTATTGTCTTCTCCGCAGGGAGTTATGGACAGTGTTAACTTCTCCTGGCAAAGATGGGCGGCAACACACACCCAGCAGAGTAGACCAGTGAAACTTACCCAAGCCTTGCTGTCCAGAGGTTTTACTGGGACTGCATGGTCCACGGCCCACATGGCTGAGCTATACCTCAATCCCCACTCTAAGTCTTCTGGAAGTTGCGTTCATACTGCCTGCTTTAAATTCTCCCCCCTCAACCCATGAGTCTTACTCCTAGACTTTCTAACATGACCCAAAGACCTCAGGCAAACAAAGACATTCCTATCAGGCAAGACGTTCCAAGGGCTTAGTGATTACCACTCTGAAGCTAGGGCAAAGGCTAGACTTCTATTTGGGCAAAGTTAAATTCTTTACTATACAATTTCTCTCTCTTTCTCATTTTGTTTTTGATCAGTATTTACATGTTTTATATCTAGAACAAGGATTTTGGCATCAGTATAGTGAACTTATATCATTAACTATTTAGTAGTCAAATGTGCACTCTGTTGAAATTTATCCTTGCTAAACTTTGTGATTTTTTTATGTACTATTATTAGTTGTAAAAATAAATTTATTTGTTTTACTTTTAAATGAGAGAAAGGGACTTAATTAAGCAATCTGGGATACACCTAGGCAAAGATAAGTTGATCAAAAGAAAGTAGGTATATGGATTTCCAGCAGCAAGTTAAATACTTTAAAAATGATTTAAGCAGTGGAGTAAAATGGTGAATTATAAAATCTGGGGAAGATTGAAGTGAAACAGATCTGGTAGGCAGTTATTTTTTTTATGTTCACAGGAGACCAAAGGTAAAATTAAAAGTAATGATATTTCTATTTGTTACAAATTTTTGTTTGATAGTTGTTGCCAGAGTGAGATTGAGAAGTGTAGCAAAAATACCATCAAAGTTCATGAAATTTTCAGACAGGGACAGCTATTTAACATTATGGGTTAGGCTAAATAATTGAAAAATAATTTCCATTTATAAAATTTTATTAACTTGTTATACAGAGATGATTTTTGAAATTGTAATCCATCTATTTGCATTTGAATCCCACTTGTTTTTAGGAAGGTTTCAGCTTAAGACAATGCACTTGAATTGACCAAATATTTATGAAGTATGTACCATATTCCTGGAAATACAAGATGCACAATTCAAATGAGATTTACAGATCTAAAATTATCTGAATAGTAAAGTTGTTGTCATTCATTATTTTATATATACTCTGAATATTTATTGAACATTTAATATGTGTTAAGAACACATAAGTGTTAAGACTTTTTGGGAGTTTAGTGATAAACAATATGCATCTCTTGCCTTCTAAATTTCTCCTCTAGTAAGGAAGAGAAACAGACACAAACAACTATACCATAATGTGATGAGTATTATAATAAAAGCATTATGATAGAAGATCACAGATGAATTCAATACATTCTGATACTGAACTTACTTCAAAAGTAACTTGTTTCAATGAATGTTGTCTGAATAAGCCTCATATTTCTTAGCAAATTCTACAGTCACCTTGTCTGGTGTTTGCTGTTGTCTGATGTATGATACTTGATCCCAACTTAACTCTACTAAAAACATCATCATTGTCAATTAATCAAAATGTGCCAAAGGCATATTGCTAGAAACAACTTTTGTGGTAGGAGCAAAATAGACAAACCATAGAGTGAAGAAGTCCAATTCAATTAATATTTGATAATCAATCAACATTTGTTATTGAGCTAAATAATGTCCCTAAGATTATCAAATGATGCATTTGTTTAAATATCTGCCTGTATTCAAAGACACACATGCACTTTTGTGTATATAAAATAATGGTTATATTTCAGTGGCTTTTACTCTGACCTTTTCAATACTCAGTAAGAATATTGTATCAACAATAACAAGCCTAGATAACATTTTATTAAAGTTGATATAAGCGTTTTAAAAACTCTTGTTTGAAAGGTGTAGAAGAAGTGTGGGAGAACATTTTTGCTTGGCACATGTCTATTTGAATTATATCACTGAAGTTAAACAATTATTTATCTTATTAATAAAACTCTCCTTCGTGGGTGTAATTCATTCTTTTCTTATTGGAAACAATGTATAATTGAGACTGCTATTAAAGTCCCATAAAATGTTTATCAAACATATGAGGGTCCAATTAAAAATATCCAGTGCAGCTTAATTCTCTTTGCTGGTCTTTCCTATATTTGTCCCTTTCTGTTACCATGACGCCTTCACTAGGGAGAACTCACAATGAATGTAAATGGAGCAAACAGTAATCTGAGTCTGCTTTCCTCCACGAGACTAAAATATTTATGACATGTTTAAGAGTTTTTGTTGTTGTTGTTTTACTGTAAAATTTCACTTGTATGATGTATGTATTTGTCTTCTGTCATCATGGAATTGTATGTATTCTGAAGCTTTTTGGATACATTTTTTTTTTCTTGTTTAGTAAAGATAAAAAACAATCTTCTGCCCACTTTATATTACACTGTACAAAATAATATAATTTGAGCATACACTGAATTAGTCATTATAATCACTATAAAATAGAAGTTTTCACTGTGTATGATTCTGTATGTATTATACAGAAAAAAGATAAGGTACCCTTAAATTAAAATCACATTCTTACAGAACATTCTTTTCTTTGAATAGTATCACATTTCTTGCTGAAATGGCTTTTAGTGATGTCATTAAGTTTGTATGTCTATACTACTAGAATAGCTTCCTTAAGATTTAGAAGAACAAAAGCTTACTATGCATAAAACTGTTTTTTATTTAATTTCTCATTTGAATCTGAGCTTATCAAAGTGTATTTTTATAACTACTGTAAATGATTTGAAAAAATAGTGACTATTTCATCTCACATACAGATAATGTACAATTTAAATCTCATTGAAAAAATTCTATACTTAGTGAGAAATATAAAATTATTGAAACTCCTAGAGAATTTGAGCTTTAACTGTTAATGTATTCAGACAAACATAGATAAGAATGGCCTTCGAACAAATTATTTGTACTTATTCTAGGACATAGCTAATAAAAAAGACACATTTGTAGGGCCAGCAACTATTTTAGCATGACTTTTAAGTCTTAAAAATGGGATACATTCAAGTTTGTCAATAAAATATAAATTTGAATTAAAAAATTGTATACAGATGAAAAATTAGACATATCAGTCTGTTTACATTTGTATGTAAAAGTATAGGTTAAATAGGAATCAAATAAGTAGTTACAAATAAACAGTGGAACAAAAACTGGAGCATATCCCACCTGTTTTTTAGAATTTACATCACTCCTGTCTTGGATACCACTGTTCACGCAAAACTTGGTTACTGAATAAGCCAGGGTTTTCCAGAGAAACAGAACTGTTTAGAGATCTATCTATCTATCTATCTATCTATCTATCTATCTATCTATCTTGATCCATGTATCTATTAATAGGCATTGATTGGCTCATGTGATTTTGGAGGCTGACACGTCTGCTGTCTGCAAACTGGAGATCCGGGAAAACTGGTGGTGTAATTCCAGTCTGAGTCCAAAGGCCTAACAACAGAGGACTAGGTGGTATAAGTCCCAGTGGCAGGGCAGGAGAAGACTGATGTCCCATCTTAACAGGCAGGCATAAAGGGGAGAAATGCCCTCTTCCTCCTCTGCTTTTTAAAAATTCAGGTCCTCAAGGGACTGGGTGATGCCCACCCACATTGGGGAGGGCAGTCTACTTCACTGAGTCCACCAATCCAAATGCTAATCCCATGGCAACACCCTGGCAGACACACTCAGAAACAATGTTTCAGTTGAGCACCCATAGCCCACTGCAGTGGACGCATGAATTAATCATCAGTTGCCCTCCCATCCTCATTCTGGAGTCATCGACAGAATTCCTTGGGTCCATTCTTTCCTAATAAGTTAACTTATTTCATTTAAGTGTCCACCCAAAGTCACTTCAGCAGAATATACTTTACCAAAAATCCTCTTTAAAATATTGACCTACCGCTTACCCTATTTTATTTTTTTTCACAAAGCACTTGTAACCATCTTGCATATTATGCCTGAATTTGCTTATTTAGCCATTGTCTGTCTCCCAACAGGGGAATGTAAACTCCTTCTAAGTAAGGCTTTTGTTTATTTCTGCTCCATGGCAACCCACTCTGGACTTGACTGAGGTGCTCCATAAATATTTGCAGAGTGAATGAACACATTTGTGGTTGAGTGAAGGATACTATTCTTTTTTCACACAGGCAGGAAGCTCCCTTCTATGGAAGGACTTATGATTCAACTTCTCCAAACTAGCTACCTATTTTCCTGGTGCTGCTATTTCAAAACCAAATGTCACCTCCACTGCGTGTCCCTAGAGATTTCACCGTGTTCCTCAGAAAAACCTCTCCAATCAGCTCGAACTTGCCTTCCATCACTACCCCACATATCTGCAAGTTGTCAAAAGGGACTCACTGTATTTGGTCTTAGAATTCCCTGACAGTGTCTGCTCTGCAGGTTCTAGTTTATTCTGCTCTTGTGTCCAATCTTTAGTGGGCTTTGAGTTTCTGAGTTTATGCCTTGGCCGCTGAAGTAAATAAATATAATTTGTGCCTTACTTTGGTATAGTGCTTCAGAGTTTCAAAGTATTTTTTGTTTAGTTAAAAAGAATATAGCTATAATGTACTCATAATAATTAATTTTTTAAAAATATAAAGAAAAGAATATACTTCATAAACTGGGAAATGACTTGTTATTCTTAATGACAATTCTTCTTGCAGTTATCTTTTGAGGAAGGCAACTATACTCTGGCACTGAGAAAAAACAAGCTCCCTCCTTACCGTTTTTATCAATGAAAACCTCTTCTCTAATGTGGCAGATCCACTCTAAACTCCTAAAATGTTCTATTGATCATCTCCCTAATTACAGTTCTAATGTCTCCTGAGATAGACAAACATATTCTATCCCTAATTTAATTTAACCTATATTGCTTAGACCCTGTCATGTATGGGTAACATCTTTAATAAATAGAGGTAACAATGAAGTAATGATGCTAACATATATTGTATTCTTAATAAGTTGTAGACTTCATGTGTTTAAGACTTAATAAATGTTATCTTACTTACTCTTGCTAAAATATATGGGCAATAAGAATTTTACTGATGAGATAAGGAGTGGTAGAAGAATCAAAGAATTTCAAAGGGCAAGCAGTCCTTAAGTGGTTAATTGAGTCTAATTGCTCTTCTCCACTATGCTAATGAATCATTCCTTGCCCTGTTCCTGAAATTCATTCAGTCAACACAAATCTAAATGCCTCACTCTTGCAAGCTCACATTTTAATGAGTTGCCACAAGAATCAAAAGAGATGATGTCTGCAAACCAGCCCCTATGTATGGGTAAGAAGTAGCATTGACTTTGGCATTCCATTGGCCTCTCCCTTGGAGAAAACAAACAAAAGAAGAAAAGATTTTAGAACATCTGCCCAAGATTACTTTCCCTTTTGAGGAACTTAAGGAGAGCAAAGCAAGCTCAATTGCCTGTCTCTAAGTGCTGGTTCTGCTCATCTATGATGGTTCCAAATGGATGCATTCTATCATTCAGTCTCTATTGGGAAGTTGTGCAAAACTCTGGGAAAATCAAAAGAACATTAAAACTTCAAATTGAGCTAGTGAAAAAAGGAAAGCATTCATTCTGAATATTTGCCATCTGAGAGCAAATTTTCAGCAAAATCTTTCATTTCTTTTTTGTCTTGGTAAAACACTGGTTGCATCACAGCAAGAAACTTTGGCTAAACCAGTACTTTGAAAGACATTACTCAGGAAATGTATAAATAAATAGATGCACATGTTTTCTTACTCAGACATCATAGTTTGGGGCATTAGGCACTAAAATTATACCACTTACAAACTGAATCATCAATGGATATTCATAATAGCAAAACATTTTAAATATTCTAAGGTACTATGAGTATGTTAGATGAGCAGTTTGATCAAAATTTAAGAAATAAATCTATATCAAGATCCTTTTCCTAGACTACAGACTGAGAGGTACTCATCCACAATAATTCTAAAAACAAATTTTTAAGAGTTCAAATAATTTGCTTGTTTACAGCCCTCGTATTAACAATTATATCTGATTAATGTAACTGATATATTAAATTAATCCTTTAATTATTTATTCTATCTTTAGAACCATTTACATGAATAAGTTTAAATATGAGGATCACCATGCCTCATTTGATTTGTTATTTAAGAGTATACTCTCAAATTCAACAAACTATTTTTACTTATTGGTATGTGTTTAGCATTATGTTAGACTCTGAGAATACAGAGAATAGTAAGAAAAGGTATATAAACTAAAAAAATGCTTGAATTGTAGTGGGAGAGAGATGGAAATCAACCTGGATAATAATCTGTTGTAGGTGTATATCAGACACGCTGTGATAACCTCTATTTTAAACTAAGGATGTTTATTCCCGATTTCACACTATATTACAAAACTGTAGTAATCAAAACAGTATTATACTGGCGTAAAAACAGACACATAGACCAATGTAACAGAATGGAGAGCCCAGAAATGAATCCCTACTAATTTTCAACAAGATTGCTAAGAATGTGTAATGGGGAAAGGATAGTCAATAAATTGTGCTGGGAACACTGCATATTCACATGCAGAAGAATGAAATTGAATCCTTAATTCAGTATCACTAATCATCAGGGAAATGCAAATCAAAGCCTCAATGAGATATCACCTCACATTTCTTAGAATAGCTATCATAAAAAATACAAAGCAAACTGTGTTGGTGAAGATGTGGAGAAAAGGGAACAAATGTACACTGTTGATGGGAATGTAAATTGGTACAGCTATTAGGGAAAATAGTATGAACAATCTCTAAAAATTTAAAAATTGAACTGTCATATGAACCAGTAATCCCACTTATGGTTATACATCTAAAGGAAATGAAGGCAGTATCTTGAAGAGATATCTGTATTTCCATGCTCATTGTAACATGGATAAAGCAATTGTAATATATATAGAAAATAAAATAATAAAATAAAATAAATATATAAATAAAATATTATTCAGACTTTAAAAAAAGACAACATGGATGAACTTGGAGGGTGTTAATTGAAATAAACCAGGGACAGAAAGACAAATACTGCATTTTCTCACTCTTATGTGGAATCTAAAAAAGTTTATCTCACAGAAGCAGATAATATAATGGTGGTTACCAGAGGGTCGGGGGGATGTGGGGAGATGTTGATCAAAGGGTACAGAGTTTCAGTTATATAGGATGAATAAATTCTACAGATATAATGTACAACATGCTGACTCTAATTAATAATACTGTTATATACTTGGAATTCACTAAGAGAATAGATCTTAAATGTTCTCATCAGACACACAAAAGTGGCAGATATGTGAGGAAATGGTTTTGTTAATTAGCTTGACTATAGCAATCATATCACAATGTATATATCTATCAAAACATCATGTTATATATCTTGAATATATATAATTTTATTAAAACTTAAAACTAGAAAAATAATTTGTGTTTGGCCTTACAGTTATTTGTCACCTCGTAAAAACAATCCATTGGAACTGGAATACAGTTGTGTCATACATAATTGGTATTAAAGAGACTGACCATTTTTTAGGGGCTGGTCTTGATATGGAACCTATTCTCCAGTATCTAACTGCGGTAAGCAGAAGGCTGTTCAGGTTGACATCTAAAAGAGCATGATTATGAAGAATACAGAGTATGAGTGGTGTTTAGGTAAACACCATGTCATTAACATGACTCTAGCAGCTGCTCGCTGCTCATATCCAGAGAAAGAGGACTGAGAATCCCAGTTTCACACATCTTGAGCCGGGAAAGTCCATCATATCACTCAATCTGCACTATTTGGTGAGTGTTGTATAGGAAAACTCATTGTAGCAAAGTCTCCTGAGAGAACCATGGGAAGAACTTCCTCATCACAATGAAATAAAGATATAGTGGTGAGGTCATCTGCTATATAATGAAAAAAAAAAACACATAGTCTCTGAGCAAGATAAGAAGTGAGAGGAGGGTCAATTCTAAGGAGAAAGGAAGTGATCAAGTGTCTGCAGGTATCATGGGGGATTGAGTAAAACTGTATACAACTTTAGTTTGGTGAATTGTGAATGTTAGACATGTAATGTATCTTCTATGGTACCTGCATAATAGTTAAACATGGCCATAGACAATACCCTATGCTATGATTGGACTGATTAGGACTCTTGACCCAAGTATTCACAGCACAGGTCTCAAAATTCTTTCCAGCATTTCTGTAGAGTCTTAAATCAGCTTCAGTATCACTAGGGGGCAGTAAAGTCAGTGGAAGAATAATCTCATTAAAAAAAAAATAGTACAGACTTTTCATTCAAAGAAATACTATGCTACTATTAAAAATGATATGGTAGAACATATTTATTAAACAATGACAGTACCTAGAAGTTGAGTATAAATTATTATTATTACTATATTTAAAAAGCAGTATATGAGAGAGTGTGAAGTGTGATTAGTTTTATTTTATTTGTGTGTTATGCGTCCACATATAACATCAGCATACATGCACCAAATGGACAGCAGTACTGATTTCTGTATGGGAGGGTCATGTGTTCCTTTTGCTCATATACATTTTCTAATGTTTTTACAATGAACATATATTATATAGATAAGAAGAAAAATAGTAAACAACAACAACAGAAAGAATGTGTTCTTTTGTTTTGTTATTCTTCTGGGTTAGTGTCTTCCAAGAAAGGAAATCCACCATTACTCTCCCTTTACAGCAAAGTGTCATTAGTGTCAGCAGCTAAGCAAGTCCTAATGTAGCTATTTCAAACTAATGCATGGAAATAGCAGCCGTTATCCCCTACCTTTTCTTCAATTATACTCCTTGAGCCTGGTGCTGCTCACATCTGCTTTTGCATCCCTACTCTGCCATGAAATCACATAAAACAATCCATGATGTTAAGTAACACTCAGTAGCCACCGAACAAAAGAGACTCCAAGGACCTGCCATAATCAGCAAACTCTTTCTAATATTTCCCTCGGGAGTGCTGGTGTCATGTAACAATGAACATGCAAAGCAGCAGCCTCTATGTGGCTCTGGCTATGCTATGCAAGCCCTGGCATATGAAGGAAGAATCCAGTATTTTAAATAATAGTAAAGATGATGGAATATTTTAAGATATATTTAATTTCTCTTATGAGAAAGCAATGAAATTAAGAGGCCAAACTAAAGTGGAATAAATACGAGATTCCCTGTAGGCTAAAAACTAATGTAGATACAGGGATAATGCATTTGGTTTTCTTCTTTGTTTTAATTAAATCCAGCTCATCTTTATCCTCCATGGATCCAGCATTTTTTAAAAGTGAGGATAAAACTTTCAAGTTTAGAAGGAAATGCTAATTTTATAAGACATTAAACTATTTCTTTTTTGCATTTTCTTAGTGTGACTGTGTAACATTCTCTTCTGAAAGTAATGTCATTTTAAAAGACATATAGATGCTTTTTAACTAATATTTTAGAGATCTGTTTTGGAGAAGACAAATGATATCATTTTTCTTCTACTTCTATGCCTATATAAATCTTTCCTATCTTTGATTTCTATTCATGGAGGAGTTTCTTGAAATAAAAGCTCTCCAACTAGGTTTTGGTGGCATTTGAAGTATTTCAAAGATTCTACCTGGGATTTTAGTGAAGGCTGTGGAAATTATTCCCATATCGGAGAAGAAATGGAGAAATCATTGTCTATAGCAATTGTGCAGGCCTCTGACTTTTTCTATCAATCCAAGTATAAAATTAAATTTGGATTGTAGGTGACACCCTTTTACATTAAAGTGTTCTATGCTACCTCCTTTCTTACATATGAGATTCACATATTCTTAATTTAGTTTTAAGTTTCAAATTTATTCAATTAATATACTAGCTAATTAAATCATATAGATAATATAGAATAGTGGATAACCTCCCCCAACATGAAAAACAAATGTCACTGGAGAGCTTTGAAAAGGAGGAAAGACCCTACGAGACAGCTGAGGACTCTAAGACTGCCAACAAAATGAAAGCCGCATTTAAAAGAAAATACCAAGTCCTACTTAATTTAGTGTAGGTTCATTGCAACAGGTGATTCACAGTCTCCAAGTCTGCTTTGTATAATATGTGGTGACTAGCTATCCAACGAAGCCATGAAACCTTCAAAACTGCTTCACCACATGGAGACCAAGTACCCTGCATTAAAAGACAAGTCTTTGGAAAAATTCAAAAGAAAAAAATGTGAACACGAAGAACAGAAGCAATTATTGAAGGCCCCCATCACTTGGTCACACAAGGTCATCACTTGTGTCTGCACTGAGAGCATCATTCTTAGTAGCTAAAAGCACGGCTAAAGCTAAGAAGCCCTTTACTATTGGTGAAGAGTTGATCCTGCCTGCCGCTAAGGACATTTGCTCTGAAATTTTAGCAGTGGCTACAGTTCAAAAGGTGGCACGTGTTCCTCTTTTGGCTAGCACCATAGCTAGATGAATTCATGAAATAGCAGAAGATATAGAGGCACAATTGTTAGAGAGGATTAATGAGTCACTATGGTACACAATCCAGGTTGACAAGTCTACCAATATCGACAAGGCAACAATGCTTATTTTTGTGCAATATATTTTTTCAGGAGGATGTGCATGAGGATAGGTTATGTGCACTTTTGTTGCCAACCAACATCACAGCTGCAGAACTTTTCAACTCTTTGCATGATTACATATCAGGAAAACTGAATTGGTCATTTCGTGTTGGCATATACATGGACAGAGTGGCTGCCATGACTGGACGGCTTTCTGATTTCACTACTTGGGTCAAGGAGGTATGACCCGATTTCTGACTGTGAGTCTACACACTGTGTCATCCACAAGGAAATGTTGGCTAGCCAAAAAATGTCACCTGAGCTAAACAGTGTTTTCCAGGATGTGATTAAAATTATCAAACACATTAAAGCACATGCCCTTAACTCACCTCTGTGCAGCTCTGTGAGGAGATGGATGTGGAGCACACACATCTTCTCTTATATACAGAAGTGAGATGGCTTTCTAAAGGTAGATCACTGGCCAGAGTTTTTGAGTTGCGAGAGGCACTCCTGAGATTTCTTTTAGAAAAACACTCACAACTGGCAGCGCACTTCAGTACAGAATGGGTCGCAAAACTTGCTTACTTGTGTGATGTATCCTGCTTAACAACCACAATCTATCACTTCAGGGGCAAACAACAGTAGTATTCAAGTCAGCAGATAAAGTAGCTGCATTTAAAGCCAAATTGGAATTATGGGACGACGAGTGAACATTGGGATTTTTGATGTTTCAAACATTGGCAGAGATTTTGAAAGAGACTGAGCCAGGACCTTATTTCTCCCAGCTGGTGCATGACCACCTATCTTAGCTTTTAAAACAGTTTGAGCCTTACTTCCCGACCACAAAAGACTCCTGAACTGGGAAGGAATGGATCTGTGACCCATTTGTTAATTAGCTAAGTGAATCGACTTTGTCTGTGCTAGAAGAGGATCAACTGCTTGAGATCAGACATGATGGTGGTCTTAAAAGTACGCTAGAGACAACTTCAAATCTCCATATGTTCTGGATTAAAGTCAAGGTGGAATATCCTGAGATTTCCACAAAAGCACTGAAAAACCTGCTTACATTTCTAACTTCTTATCTTTGTGGGATAGGATTCTCTGTAGTGACAGCAACCAAAACGAGATTATGGAGTAGACTGGACATAGGCAACACACTTCAGGTGTCACTGTCTCCCATCATCCCTAGATGGGATTGTCTAGTTGCAGGAAAACAAGCTCCGGGCTCCCACTGATTCTGCATTGTGGTGATTGTATAATTATTTTATTGTTATTATTACAACATATAATATTAATGTAATAATACCATGTAATAATAATAGAAATAAAGTGTACAATGAGTGTAATGCTCTTGAATCATCCTGAAACCATCCCCCTCACCCACCTCCTGGTCAATGGAAAAAATTATCTTCCATGAAACCAGTCTCTGGTGCCAAAAATGTTGGGGACCACTGCCGTACAAAATCAGTGAAATAGCTCTACTGGAGATGGATGAGCCACTTCCAAGATGGCTGGCAATTTAGAATTGAACTGGGACAACAAGGTCAATTGTGGCAGGAGGATAGGGCATTTAGCTCCTGTCCACATGGGCTGTTCCATACGAGCATCTCTATTAGCTGTTTGAAATTCCTCAATGCCTGATGACTTTGTTTCAAGTGTAAATATTCCAAGAAAGCCAAGAAGAAGTGGTGCTAACCTTTTTGACCATCCTCAGAAGTTGCATAGTGTCACTTCTGTTGTAGACACTGTAGTTATAAGACCACTGAGATTCAAGGGGAAGGTGTAGAGACTCCACTTTGCAATGGGATGAGAGTCAAATTTACTGTGGAGAAAGAGTGTGACAGTATCATGGCCACCTTTAAAAAATATCACTTTCCACAATTGGTGTTCAAAATTCCTTATTTTGAGAAGTAATTAGTGCTTTATAGTTGCCGGTTTTGGAGATGCCAGGTGGCCAGCAGGAAGTATGTGCACGTAGAATTAAATAAGAGCTTTTGCCACCCATTCTGATTGAGCTTTACATAAGGAAATGAATGCAGCAGTTGCCAAAGACAATCTAAGACTGACTGTATGTTCATCATGAGCATTCTGTTATAAAATCAAGTTCTCCCTGGGTGCACATCTAGCAGTATATATATTTTAAAAGCATCTAGACGAAGGTTGCAAGTTTTTATGTTTTCAATAGTACATGTGTTACTTCTTTGAGAAATATTCCTAGTGGACTATAAAAATTTTATTTCTGCAAATGTTACTTAAAATTATAAAATGTTACCCAAAATTATAAATTTTCTTTTTAGGACAGCATTGAACTGATTTCAAACTGATTTCATTATGCTCTGCTCAGCGCCTGACACACTGCCTTGCACACCTGGGTGCTTAATAATGTGATTCGATGATGAATTCCTATTATAAACCCTTTGTGAATTCAAAATATTTCATTCTATGATTTGAGCTACAGCATCTGACAAAAGTCTTTTCCCTTTATACATGTAATAAATATTTACTGAGGATTCCCAAGGTCATTGTTTTTCATTATGGGCTTTTGGGGCAGCATAAAGAAAATCTAATAAACACATGATCATTTTTTTGAAATTCTCTAAGGTCCAGGGCAGATGACATAATTTAAATCTATTTATTCAACTTAAACAGATACAAGGCTTGGCATAAATGCCAAACCATTGGTCTTTGAGAGAAGGGACAGTGTGTTTATATTACTTCGGAATATAAGACAATTATGTGAATGATCAATTCAGCAAGCTCTGTCCCACAAAACGTCAAATGTCTCCTACGAATATTCTTCTACCTTTATCTCAGGGAGCTGTTCTGTTATTTTGGTCATAGTCATATTTTCTGAATGTATTTTTAAATTCTGAAATGCATTTTCAGAATATAAAATTAATGTTGTGATCACTTGGAGAAGTTTAATTTTTCTTTCATTGATCTGTTAAAAATGAACTTGGGCAGCAAACTGAAACTAATATTACTTATGAGAAAAGCTTTTGTGTATTTAAATAACCACTTTCCTCACTGTTTAATAAATACATTTTCCCACATATCACATACAGACCAGTCCTGCTTAGGCCACCAAGAGTGACATGACTGTTATAAAGTATTCTTCCTTGAATGAATGATTTTCTAGAACATATACCTGGCTTCATGTAGAGTATCAACCTGAAAGCAACATAGTTGCGTTTCTTTAGCTCTAGATTAAATATTTCAATTTTTACCATATATTAGTCAGACAATGACTCTTTTCTCCATTCCCCAAGTCTGATTTGTATTTTGAATTTAGAATGAAATTAAAGTGTCTACCTCACCCCTTCTCCTAAAGGGCACCTTCTTTAATTTGAAGAGGAGGGATGGATGTGTGGCTAGTATACCCTGAATCCTTGGCATGCTATGTCTTCCCTGTGGCTGTGGCCAGTGCCCACGTGCAGCAACTGGGCACATACACATTCTTCTCACTGTGAATGTGTCCTGCTCTCCTGGCTGCAGGGAGGATGCTGTAGGAGAGGGTACGGTACTTTAGTGGTATTTTACCTCAGCTAATATGCTAAAAAGTATCTTCATTTCTCCTGCAAGGATATTCTTTTTCTTCTCCAACTAAAAAATATTAATAGACTAAATTTCATTATTTATTGTTTTATACTGTATTATTTATTGTACTAAGTAAACATTATTGTGCATATCTGGGCAGTACAGGTATGGCTTTGGCAAAATTCTGTGTCGTCCTTTAAAGAGGCTCTGCTTTTTTAATGGCCTCTAAATCTTTTAGTGGTAGAACATTTTTACAACTGGAAGTTAGTTGAGATTAATATTCTTTTACCTGGGCTGTAATTTCTCCTATTAATTCAAATATGCAATTTTTTTTTTCTTGCAACTCACTTGAATTGCTGTTTGGATAAAAGTAAAGTTAAAATCGGTTTCATTTTGTAATGATCCACTTCAACCTGAGAGGATAGGATTGGAGCCTGGATTTTATAGTTTAACTGATTTGTTCATAAAACGTGCTAGTTACTGACACTTATTTTGCTGTTGTTGTATGTTGAATTGCCTACTGCTGTACCGAACAATCTATGTGAACTAACGAGGTCTCCAGCCTTGTATGGAAACAAGGTTCCCGGGGAAATTTACCAGGTTAAAGAAATTGTTGTTATGGTGATGATTAAATTGGGGGGGAGGGGGAATTGGTGTCCTGACATTTAAGATGTAAAAAAATACAGATTCTTATAAAGTTTATCCTTTGTACTTAATAAATTATCATTATATTAAAAGTCACTTGTGGAACAGAGATTTGTTCATCCCATTCTTTTCTGAGTCTATCTGTCTCTTTACATTCTCTAATCCTACCACTGGATGAGCTAGTGAGCTCATTAGTTTGGCTTTCTTGCTCTCTGACAATAATCATACAACACCAACATATACTCTGGATTCCTTAGTATCATCACACGTTATTTAGAAATAATTGGCAATAAATATACCAGACGTCTAAATTACTTCCTAATGATTTAAAATGGAAAAGGAAACTGTATTGATTTGCTGATCTTGTATAACTCCCGGAGATCATTAGAATGAAATATTTGAAAACTAGTATTTCACTGTTACCATGTAACAGACAAAGTAAGTCATCTATCCCCAGAAGAACTGACCTAAAATCAAAAATTATATTTAAAATCATATTCTTCTCTCCAAAGAGTAAGTAATGTGGCAGAGTGTAACTTGATATTTGTTTTCACACAAGCTGTTTTACTTAAATTACTTAATGTTTTCTTTTTTTTTAATTTTTTCTTTTTTTTAATTTTATTTCAGCATATTATGGGGTTACAAATATTATGGTTATGTATAAATGTTTTCTTATAAATAGTTACAGCTCTTAGAAAATATAACTAGTCATCTTCTTTGTGTATAAATTCTGTGTAAATAACTTATTTGGCTAATTTCTAACTTTTAGGCAACAATTTTATTTTTTATTATTCTAAAACACACGAAAACAATACAATAATATGGAAAATTTCCCACTGCTCATCTTAGCCTCTGTTCCCATGTATGAGAAAGTAAATTGTTTGTGCTTAGGAAATATTGCTGAACCACAGTGGTCTCTTTTGTCTCAGTCAAATCCATCAAAAAGTTCTGTAAAAGATGCAGCCTACTCAATTACATCAACTAAGATTGTTATGAGGTGTGAAGCTGGAGGAAATGTTCAAATTTGATCAGAAACAGTGAAAAGCAAACATTATTGTAGGATGTTATGGTTACATCATCTTATTTCTAACCTGGAATTCAAATAGAAACTATAAAACACTGTAGCCCCAGCTACTTGGGAGCCTGAGGCAGGAGGATTGCTTAAGTCCTTGAATTTGAGGCTGTAGTGTACCAAGGTCTTGCCTGTGAATAGCCGCTGCACTCCAGCCTGGGCAACATAGCAAGACCCTGTCTCTAAAAAAAAGAAAAAGAAAAAGAATTAAAAGAAGAAACTACAAAGCAATAGCAGAAAAATTATGGTCAATATCTTTTAAGCATTGTAAGTTTTCCTAAGAAATGTTAATTGGGTGAAATAAGGTTCCCAAAGGATGACTGAATGATTTTATCCTTTCTCAGGGTTTTGCATTGTCTTATATTAGATATGAAGCCAGGTAGCAAAATGAGTTTTAGTAAGAAGTGGCTTGTGTTTTAGAGAAATACTGTAATGTCTTTGAAATTGCGCCCTTCTTCATCTTGACTTAGTAGTCTTTTCAAATTATTTTTTTAAATACTTAAAATAAATATTAGCATACATAAAATTTACACTTTAGCCACAGTTGCATTATTAATTTTTTAATTCAGATTTTTGAACACTGAATTTAAATTTAAATTTAAATTTAAAAATATATTTCAATTTGACCCACAATAGTGTAGATATTTTCTATCTGCTTCCTTTTAGCTACTTTATGCCAGATGTGGTTCAGAATGTGTCACATATTAACTCCTTTAATCCCAATCAGAGTTGCTAGAAGCAGACTGTGGCTCTCACCACGTTAGAGATGAGGAAACAGACAGAGAAGACTGTTTTCTTGCTTGTCCCTGGTCATGCAAGTCAGTGGCAAAAATGGGATTTGAATCTAGGCAGCCTTACTCTTTAATGCTAAATAAGGCCACTTCTCAGAGTGCAGAATAATTTAGCTACAATTTTTTAGTTTCCATTACATGGCCAGAAAATGTAATTTCTTTGTAATTGTTCACTTAATCCTCCCAAATAAGATAAGGAAATTAACTTACCATCCTTAAAGATGGGAAATTGTTGGTTCAAAATGCTGAATAACTTCTCTGCTTGCCAAAATTATGTTATGCAGTGCCAAACCTAGAATAGAACTCTTTGGGTTAAGTTACTCTCAGGCCTTAGATATACTTAATCAATTATTCCAAAAGTTTAGAATGTTGCTATTATTTTCGTTTTTAAAAGGATACAGTGCAAGTGATAAAATTGAGATTATGGACAGACATCAGCAAGGAAAGAATGAAGGAGAAATGGAAGCTATTATTGCAAACCACATGAAGAATACAATTTTGAGGAACTATAGATTGTTGCCAGGAAAAGCACATGCACAAAAATGAAAGCAATGTATTGAATTCTTATAATTTTACGTTGCCTTTGCATCCATTTTGAATGCAGGTTTAACATTGTCATACCAGGGGCAGAGCTCAGTCACGTTTGACAGAGTGTCTAGTCCTATACCATATGCACATGGCTCAAGCCCATGGCCAGAGATAAAAACTTAGTGGCATCTCTTCCACTCAGCAGAATGGGCTCCTGCCTTCCTCTGATCTTGAAGGATTATCTGGTAATCTGACCGGACCCTCATTTCTGAGGGGTCTGAGCCCCTGATCACGATGCCACAGTTGCATTAGCCAATTTAGCGACAATGTTGTTAAGAGAGTAGTAAAGAAGGCCAAAGTGGATCACCTGTCACTAAACCTATGCCTCTTTGCTATTCTTGTGTTACAGCAGCAATATTTCTTCGAGATGATGAAGGTCAGTCACCCTTGCCATGATAGTTTCCCATTTCCTTGTCTGCTATTCACAGGACACAAAAAACTCCAACTCTTGGCAACCTGATAATGTAGTTTTCTTGTAACTTTTGGTTCTGCTTTGGTTCAATCAGAGATGTAACATTCAGACTTACAGTGGATTATGGCAGAGTCCATCCAACCTGTTGACTTGGTGGGCTAAGTAGAAGTCAGCTCCTGATGGGCAGCTCTGGCTGTTTGGCCACTTGGTGTCCCATGTTCAAGGGCTCCATTTCAATAACGGCCTAGTAGCACACCAGCTGTAGGTTTTCAAAGGTACATAATCATTTGTTGCAAATGATATGGCTAGTGCTTTAGAAACGTGGGAGGCTGTGTTGTGACTTTCCCATAGAGCTTTGAATAAATACCGCATAGCACATTTTCTCACCATTGACACCTCCGATGTGGTGGTTCTCACCAGGGATGGTTTGCCATGTAGGGAACAATTGACAATGTCTAGAGGCACTTTTGGTTCTCCCGACTTGGAAGGAGAGTGATACCATTATAGATAGAGGCCAGGGAGGCCACTAACCATGTGACAATGCTTAGGACAGATACTCATAACTAAGAATTAGTCATCTTGGGATGTCAATAGTGCCAAGGTTGAAAAACCCTGCTCTTATGCCATAGGGAACTCCAGCTTTTATGACTAAAGTCATATGCCGCTTTCACTCTGGACAAATCTGGATTTGTGACAGAGACCTTTCCGCTCTGGGTCCCACACAAAGCAGGCACCTTTTGTGCCATCTGCTGAGATAGAGCACTATCCCTGGTTTGGGATTTGATACCTTCCTAACCCTAAGAGGCCTGTCACATGCTGTGATTCTCTATTTGTGGTAGAAGTTGCATGAATCAGCAATGATTGAACCTTTATTTCAGGTAAACGGTCAATTTTCTCTCAAAAGTTATATAACAAGAAAAACGTATTTTAAAATTTCCTACATATGTATCCGTTTTGACACTCTTCATTCCTTTATGTTAACTCAAATTTCCTTCTGGTATCATCTTCCTTCTGCCTGAAAAGCTTTCTTTGACATCATGTATAAAATAGGCATGCTGAAAATGAATTATCTGAATTTTTGTTTATTTAAATATGCTTTTAATTTGCCTTCATTATTGAAGGAGATTTTTTTCTGCATATATAAATTTTAAGCTAAAAATTTTAGCACTTTAAATATATTTAATATTCTTTTGGCTTGACTTTCTCTGATAAAAAGCTCATTGTAATTATTGTCTTTGTTTATTTAGCTGGATATGTGTCCGTTTTTCTTCTGGATGATTTTCAGTTTTTCTCTCCTGTTCAGTCTTTTTAGGCATTTAAAATAATTTTTCAGGCAATTTAAAAATATTAATAGCCTAAAGCCATCATGTAGGTCACAATGGCTATGGGCAAGAACAAAAGTGATCCAATGATGATACTGAATTCCCAAACATTAAAAAATTCAATTAAACAAATATTTGAACCTATAATGGAACTTTCCTGAAGTAAAGACAGACTAGAATCTGAAGATCAAGAAGTCATATCACCCGGAACAAGATAAAGGTGGGAGGTGAGAAGACAGAAACAAACCTGTCAATACAAAGACATGTCTTGGTTAGATTATAAGGAATTCGAATATTGGGGAAATATTTCTACCATACACTAGCTATTATAAATTATGAAGCAAAATAATAATATAAAGAAAACTAGAGTTTCAAAGTAAGGAGGTTGAATGGAGTATAAATGCAACGGTTCTTCATTTATCATAGCAGGGGGCTGATCACTAAATCATGCCTAAAATTAAAGATTCTAATCTCTTAATTTTTTGTAATTTTTAACTCTAAAGAGATCCCCTAGCAACTAATATTTTGCTTAATTAAAACCAAGAAACTATTGATTATGAGGTGCGCCACCATTTTATGTGCCACAAACAAAGAAAATAAAGGCTACAAATAAACCATGACACCTTATTAAGATGCCCTTGATTGCAAGAGGCATTCTGATTTCAAGGAGTTTAAAATGTGAAAAATCAAAAGCCTTGAATTGATGTAAAAATTCTTTTGGTGAAGAAGCATTTAACCAAAGTTCAAAAATTCCTATAGTTCCATGTTAATATCTACATATTATGTTATATTTAAGTAACTTTAAATGTAAGTTTCTTGAGATGACATTGTATGATGCTATTTATATATATTCATATATTCCTGTTATCTTTCTCTCCATCTATCCATTCATTCATCTGTTTATCTCCACATATATCTCTATGCGTAGAAAGATGTGTGTTAATTGTCTCCATCACATAGTAACTAAGTTTATCTTGCATCATTGTATTTAGTTCATATTTATGTGTGTATAGCGTTTTTTGTTTCTTTTGTTCTTTTGTCCTCTCCTTAAAATTTTTGTAATGGATAGCTACCAAATTTACAAAAACATCATTATTCTTAGGTAAATTGCTTTCTGTAAAGAAATAACAAAGCCAAAAGATGTCTTGCCAGTTTTCTCACTAGGTATTGTTTCATTATCTACCAATTGGAGAGATTTGTTCTCATTTGAATGGGTGTGACTCCCTGCATAACTAGTTTGGTGTCCAGGCAATTAATTTCTTTACCTTTTCTTTTTGCTTCATAACATTGTGAGATACACACACACACACACACACACACTTTTTTTTTCCCACTGTTCTATATCTGGAAAATCACTATGGAGTAATTCTCAGAAAGCTGCAAAGAAGTAGCTGAATATAAAGTATAGCATAGTGTTTTCAGGCTGCTGAAATGCTGGTGGACATTTTTATTGGTTTATTTTCTTGCTGACAGATTGAGTTGCTCAGTCATAAGGCAGATCATAAGGGTCTCTGATTCAGGCTAGTCAATTTACTGCCTCAGAGAAACACCTGTCATGTGAATGCTATCATTGATAGATGACTTATGAGATAATGATTCTATGAGTAATAATCAAATTTCAATCACAAGTAAATAAACCAATGATCAGGTAATTCTTGGCCTATAGCTAACTTTAAATTTGAGCCAAACCAAGAGGGGCATGGAGGAGAAGCATAGAATTCTAGTGTTGCCACTTATTAGAAATGTGTTACTGGGAACTAATTTAATTTCTCAATACCTCAATCTTTTTATTTATAAAGAATTATTGTTGTGAAGAATAAATTGGAAAATGTACGAAAGCATTAGCAACATTGTTTTTCCATATATATTTATTTACTTAATAAGCACTGGGTGTATGAACTTCTGTCTAAATGAATCTAAAGAAAGATAATGTTCTCCATAAACTGAAGTAGCACAATGGACAAGGAAAGGGAATAAAACTACCTCGGGATTGGCAGGATTATTACAAGAAGCAAGGGACTGCAGGAATGTCCCCCACATGAGAAAGATGGAGCTGCAGAAGGAGCCTTGACTGACAGTACTCCCTCTCTTGGGGACACGATCTTCACCATTCCTGTGGAATTTATACCCCACAAGCTGCCAATTTAGGACCTGCTCAGAACTGTGGGACTCTAGTGATCTGGAGATTATACTTACAAAACAACCAGATCAGAAACAGTATCCTCAAGATTATCTTCAAATATGAAATTTCCCTTAATAATTGCTTGTACGTGAAAAACTAACAACACGTAACAGACAACAAGCACAAGAAATTTAATTCAGAAGGGAAAGTAAAAGGTGACCGTATCAGGGGAAAATGGAAGTAAGCATATTTATAACTCACAAATAGATGACGGAAGGAATATTACCTAAAATGGAACCAAATCTATGAAACAAAAGCAGAATAATTGCATAGAAAATTTAGGCAACAATAATGAAAGGAGAAATGAAACAAAACAATTAAATAGCTACAACTCTGAGACTTCGTTTTTCCCACTAATCTTCCCCTGTGTGATAAAAACATTCACATAGTTTTGTACTTATTGAATATGGTGTTATTTTACAAATAAATTAAGTTCGTGGCAGGTGATACAGAGAAATCTGGACGCAAATTCTAGACTAAACTTATATGCTGTATGAGTCTGGGGAATTACTCTCCTCCTACTACTTCAACTTCCTTATTTGAATATTGTTAAAAAAATAGTAACTCAGTGGGGAACATTGAAAATTAATCAGCTAATGCAGCTTATTTCATAATAAGGCCATAATGTTAACTTTAATGTAATGTTAATTTTAACGTTTACTGATCGACAGTGTCTAGCTTTGAAATAGGCATTCTAAATTAGTTATCTTCTTATGATTTATTATTTTGATGAACAATGAACTCATTCCTTTATGTGCAGGGCATATGTGTGTGCGAGTGTGTGTGTTTGCCAACTGGGAAGGCATTTTTCCCTCATGAAGGAAATAAAATCATTAATATCAAGTTTAAAATCTCTGACCAATACCCTCTTTCAGCCAACCCAGTGTATCTTTCAGAGGTTTCACAAATCATTTTTTGATTACTTGACAAAACTATTAGCGTAGAATATTGTTCAAACCATTGTACTATTTTTCCTTGCATTAACATATGTTGCTTTGCTTTCACATTAAGCTCTTAACTCCTAGCAGAGAGACTGATGAATATATGTGGATTTAATTAATAAATAAAAAAATCTTGAAGGATATTGTATAAAATGCTTCCGTAATCTGGAATATGCTGATTTATTTTTATTTTTTCAGTTGCTACTTGGAATTTTACCTATTTCTTGTGTATTAAAAATAGATTAGAATATATTTCTTGGAAGCAGTAATTACTACAGCATCACTGTGAAGTTCTGGATTTTTCAGAATATATAGAGTATTTTTTCATTTTTAGTTAATTCAATAGTTCTTGGTATATAGCTTTATAAAATTGAAACAAATACCCTTGTGGAATTTTCTAGCTCTATCTTTCTGAACAACATATCAATGCTTATCTGCTTTAGATATTTATTTTTTATTATTTCCATATACAATGAGCTTCAGCATCTAAACTTTAAAGGATTTCAGGACTCAACATATTGCAATAAATATATACTGTGTTTTTAACATTTTTTCATACCTATTATGATTATTCGAGTTACCTGATCATATATTTACATATATAATATTTAAAACCAAATGGAAAAGTTCCAGTTTTAATCTTTCTACAGTTGATTTATGTATCTGGCTATCAAAGGCTGCTTTGGAGCTGTTTTAAGTTATAAATTATCATTTGCATCTTTTGTCTTCAAAATCATAATTAGAAGAAAAAATATATCTTGGACATTATATACATATATAGAGAAATTATAATGTTAGAAACTATATGTGCATGTGCACACGCATGTATATACTCTAACAAAGCACCACATATTCACATACCTGTTGGCTTTAAACAAGGATTTATTCTCTCACATTTCTGGAGGCTAAAAGTGCAATATCAAGCTGTTGGCTGAGCCATACTCTCTCTGGAGGCTCTAGGTGTGGATCCTGCCCTGCCTTGCTCAGCTCTTCCTGTAGCCGGCCTTCCTTAACCTGCCTCACCTTGTAGGTGTAGCACTTTAGTCATACGATCATCTTCTCCCTTTGCATCTTAGCACTGTGCATGTCTATCTCTTTGCCCAAATTTCCTCTTTTTATGAGGGCATCACATATTTTGGATGGGAGCTCATCCTAATGGCCTCACTTTAGCCCAATTTCCTCTGTAAAGACCTTATTTCCAAATAAGACACTTTCGCAATATTAGGTTTAGGACTTCAACATATCTTTTTGTCATGACACAATTCAACCCCTAACAGGATATTTATTTTAAAAAATGCACCTTGGGCAACTATGCTTTTCTCCCTTGTATAAATTAAATTGCTAATCAAAATCAAGATAATTTTCATCTTCTAACTAAGTATAATGAAAAAAGAAATTTTCAGATGGGTCTAAATCTTGAAAACATGGCCTCATTCACATTTCTTTTAAATATAAGTTTTACTCTCATCTATTTTTTCTTTAAAATATGAACTGAACACAAATTCATTTTCATATCAGATGTTTGGTTTAGCAGATCAAATTATGAATATTTTGTAAGGAAGGATTTTTATGCTTAAAATTTCATCACATATGGAACCTAGTCCATTCTTAGGTGATATTATCCTAATGTTAATGCACTGAACTGCCAACTTCTCAGATTAAGATGTTCAGAGGACAACATCTGCCTGTCTAGTGGTCTTACTCTCAAGGGAGGAATGAGCAAATACCACAACATAGCATTGTTTCCATTAAAACAGGTGATCATTCTCATATAACCCTATAACTTCAGTCTAATAATAGGAAAAACATTAAATATATATTGAGGGACATCATCCTACAAAACACTTGACCAGTACTCCTCAAAACTGTGAAAACATCAAGCAAAGGAAGTCTGAGAAACTGTTGTAGCCAAGAGGAAGCTGAAGAGACATGACTGCTAATGCAATGTGGTTTCCTGGATGGAGTCCAGGACCAGGAAAATGACATTAGGAGAAAATTAAAGGCATCTAAATGATATATGGATTTTTTAATATATCAATATTAGTTTATTAATTGTGAAAAATGTACCTTGCTAATGTAAGCTGTTAACAATAAGGGAAACAATTATATACAGGAATTCTCCATATTAGCTGTACAAATTTTTTAAAAATCTAAAAGTATTCTAAGATAAAAGTTTATTTTGGGGCTAGCTTCAGCTCAGCAGCTTCCTTCAACAAGGTTCTAGCCAACTTCGCTGTGGAGGCAGAGCAATTCAAGACCCATGGGCACTCTCCAGCCCTTTAAGAAAGAAAAAAAAAGAAGAAAAAAGTTTATTTTGTCAAAAAAGCAAATGTGAAAGCAACATTTGGTCATATTGGGCTTCATATCTAATGTAGGGGTCACTGTGTTGGCTGTGGTAATCAACACTAATATCATCGAAGAAAAATTGGGTTGCTACTATACAGTGTGTGTAAAAAGTCATGTGCCTGGAATATAAGTACTCCCAAGTCCTGAATAGCAATCAGTGGAAAACTACAAAAACACAAGACAGACAGGACAGAATTGCTAATGACTTAGAACTTCATAAATTAAAGATGATTTGGGTCACTCTACTAGACAAAAAGCCACAATCAGTCAAAATGCTCGCAGACAGCAAAGAAATTAAACCACGAGGAGTGGAAGAAAAAAAAAGTTGTATACGGCTATAATGTGACCAATTACAGAAAGGAGGATTACAAATTTATGAATATTTTTCTTTACTTAGGCATGAATGTATTCACATATAGTTCACCAATTTTCCTCCTTCTCCAATATAACTATCATCTCAGAGAAGTATGAATAGTCTAATCTTATAACTTAGTTTTTAGGCTGAGGCATGTTAAGGCATGTGACTCAGCTAGAAGCAGATTGAACCTCACCCAAAGGTAGATGATGTAAGCATGCATCTTCTTTGGGGAGACGTTAGAGTGTTCTCATTTGTATGAGAAGTGGTTGGAACACCGGAGGTAGAAGCAATGATTTTATTTATTTGAAGGTTAAGTATGGTAAAAAGAGACGTGCATGGATGCTAAGTTGACAAGAGATGAAGTGTAGTGCTATTCTACTGAGCCAATTTAGCTAGGTTTCCCAGAATTCCCTTATAGCACTTACTAGGTTAGAGAGAATTGTGCAAAATTTAAAAGCAAGACTGAAACAGATCATTTGCACTGTCAAGGTTGGAGGCAGAGACAGACACAGGTTTCCCTTTGATCTTGTATGTTCTGATTTGTTCTCATGGATTTGAAACTGTCTTTGCTCTTCCCTGATGCCCACCTGGCTGTTTTTCCAGACTCATGAGATGGCCTTCCCAAGGCCAGCACCACAGTTAGAGGCCTTCCAAAGACTTCTTTGTGAGTTCCCATGGTGTGTAAGGATTAACCTCTATAATCAATGCTCTGTTCCCTACCATTCACAGTTTTGCTTTTCCCATCAAACCCTATTGGATATAAAATATACAAAGGGAAAGTTATGGAGATGGATGAAATTCTGTGGTAGTAGAATATTAGAAGGGTACAAATGTTTTGGTTACCTGATTTGATTTTGTGCAGTTTGAGTCAAAGTTATAAGAATGCCCATCACCAAGATAGTGTACACTGTACCCATTAGGTATGTATTTACCCCTGCCTATCTGCTTGGTTTCCACTGAGTTTTACTACCATATGTGCACATGGGTGCTGATCAATTAGTTCCAATTTAATAGTGAGTATATATGGTATTTTTTTTCCATTCTTGTGATATTTCACTCAGAAGAATTGTCTCCAGTTCCATCCAGGTTGTTACAAAATGTATTAGTTCACCATTTTTTATGGCTGAGTAATATGCCATGGTATACATATACCACATTTTATTAATCCACTCATGTATTGATATATTGATTATTGAAGTCCCTTGATTTATAGTGCTACTGTTTATCATTTTGTTTAGATCAAGTAGGATTTGCTTTATGAATCTGGGCATACCTGTGTTGTGAGGTGAATAAATATTTAGAATAGCTATTTCTTCTTGTTAAATTGTTCCCTTTACCATTATAAAATGAACGTATTTGTCCTTCTTTTCTTTTCTTGATTTAAAGTCTATGTTGTCTGATATGAGAACGGCTACATCAGCTCTTTCTGTTGGTTTCCATTTGCATGGAATATTGTTTTCCATCCCTTTGCCTTGAGTCTGAATGAGTCATAGTAGGTTAGATGTATTTTATAGAACAGCAGATACTTTGTTTGTATTGTTTTATACTTTTAGCCAGCCCAAAGTATATGGAGAGTTCAAACCATTTATGTTTATTGACAGGATTGATAAGTGGAGTGGATTTTTCTCCTTCCTATTGAGTAGAACTTTGTTACTATGTTTTACCTCTTGAGCCATTGTGGTATCTGGGCTCTTCCCTTTGTCTTTTGGGTGATTTTACATTGGTGGGTGTCTATTTTGTTGATATGTGTGTTCTGAATACTTCTTGCATTACAGGTATGATCTTGACAAATTCCCTCAGTGTTTGCCTGTGTGAGAAGTTCTTTATTCCTCCATCATATAAGAAACTTAGTTTTGCAGGATACAAAATTCTTCAAGAATTCTACAAATTCTTGCCTGGCCATTAATCGGTTTAAGAAGACTGAGAATAAGGCCTCACTCCCTTCTGACTTGAAAGGTCTTAGTTGAGAAGTCTGTAGTCAGTCTGATAGGCTTTCATTTGTAAGTTACCTGATTTTTTTTTTCCTTACTGCTTGCAGGAGTGCCTTTTTAGTGTTTACTTAGGTCAGTTTAATGACTATATGTCATAGTGATTGCCTCTTTTCAATGAATCTCCCAGGAATCCTTTAAGCTTCTTGTATCTGAATATCTAGATTTCTAGCAAGGCCAGGAAAATTTTCCTTAATTATGCCTTCAAATTTCTTTTCCAACTCTTGTGTATGTTCTTCTTCATCCTCAGGGATGCCTATGATTCTTATGTTTGGCCTATTTACATAATCCCACATTTATTGTGGGCTTTGTTTGTTCCTCTTATTTCTCTGTTCTTTCTCTTTAACTGATTTATTTAACTCAAAGGTGTTAGCTCCAGGCTCTGAGATTCTTTCTTCTGCTTGATCTAATCTATTCTTAAGGCTTCCTATTGTGTTTTGTAAATCCTTGAATGCATTTTTCATTTCCAGAAGTTCTGTTTGGTTTTTCTTTAATAATTTGATTTCTTTAGAGAATTTTTCATTCTTTTACTGCATTGTTTTTGTGACGTCTTTGTTTTTATTTTATTTTATATTATTTTATTTTTCAAAACAGAGTCTTGCTCTGTCACCTGGGATAGTGTGCCATGGCATCAGCCTAGCTCCCCTCAACCTCAAACTTATGGGCTTAGTGATCCTCCTGCCTCAGCCTTCTGAGTAGCTGGGACTACAGGCATATGCCACCATGCCTGGATAATTTTTTTCTATATTTTTAGTTGTCTGGCTAATTTCTTTCTATTTATAGTAGAGATGGGTCTCACTCTTGCTGAGACTGGTCTCAAACTCCTGACTCAAGTGATCCTCCTTACTTGGCCTCCCAAAGTGCTAGGATTACAAGTGTGAGCCACCATGTCCAGCTTGACCTCTTTCTTTTGGCTTTCTATTTTTTCTTATATTTCATTGACCTTCTTTACAATCCATATTTGAAATTCTTCATTCGTCATTTTAATCTTTTTGTTTAGGCTACTATCCATTGTTAAGAAGTTATTGTTTTCTTTTGGTGGTATCCTTTCTCTTTATTTTTCATATTTCTGCAGCTTTATCACTGGTTCCTTCTCATTTGGCTTCTCAATCGAGAGCTGAGTGTGCTAGGGCTGGCTTACAGACCTGTTCCCAAGTCTCGAAGATTGGTCACTGACTGTGCCAGGGAGAAAACTGCTGGCCTTGAGTTGCCTTTGGGGTGCTTTAGCAGGGTTGATGTACCTCTTGGCTTATGCTGCTGTGGTGGCTCTGCTCCATTCAGGTTTGGCCAGGAATGTGCTGCCTTTCACTGGCCTCCATACCTTTTTACATTTGATCTGTGCCATTGTCCTCTCTTTTGTCTTTTCCCTCTTTTCAGCTTGCAGCACTTCTTGGTGGTGTCCCTCCATACCCCTGCTGTTTCTCTCTAAGGTCCACACTCAAACCTCAATTGTTCTCTGCTCTCCTCAATCTAACCCTCTACCCTTCAGCCAGGACAGTCTGACAGGTTGTGTCTCTAGTTGCCCATCCTGGCCTGTTTTCCACAAAGATACTTTGGAATTTCACAATAGTTGATGGGATAGCAGAATTTATTGAATTATATCAACCACCATCACAATTATCGAAATTAAAGTTTTATGTTAAACTTTGCATATTTTAAATATGATTATACAAATATAAGAAAAATGTTATTGTTTTGTGTCTTACCTTCTAAATGGAATTATAAATCCTTTTCTTATTAAAAGGATAAACTAAGGAACTAAAGAACTAAAGATGTTGGAGCTAGGCTTATATAACTTCTATATAAAATAGTTCTTATAACTGCTTATAAGTCAAGAGAAATAGGTGACACAAATCATGCTTTGTACCAAATTAAAAATAGCATCATGGCTACAGGTATAGCCAATAGTCAATTCACGCATGTTTTCAGTCTGTAAGTATGTATAATATGTATTTATTTAACAAACTATTACTTTATAGAGAGAAGTTTTTGAATGTTAAATTATTATCAAAATAATAAGATCTTAGGCATAAAGTTTAATTAATTTATTTATTTTTGAGTAGAAGGTAAGAGAATTACTAATTTGCCAGCAAAATAATAATAACAAACATTAAAAATTAAAAAATAAAAAAATCTTAGGGAAATTTTAAATGCACTCTAAGCAATAATTTAATATTTGCAGCATTATAATTATATGTTATATATTTGAATTTAATAAATACATATAATTATAATTAAATATTAAATAAATGATAAGCTATGGATTCAAATACAATTGTGGGATGATTATAATCATGAAATAAATACATAAAAATTTCCAATTATAAATTCATTGAGTTTAATCTACTTCTTTAATTCACATAAAACAATGTAAATCACATGAGCCTTGGGGATTCACTCTTGAATCAAAACCAGACCCAGCTCTTGTGGATTTCAAGGAGTAAGTATATGATTTGTGAGAGTGATTTGGCCCCTCAAGAAATAGACTGTTATCTTTACACATCAAGAAAAAAATTCTCAACTCTCAATGGAAGGGACACGTGAAACATGCGTGATGTCACACATATATAGCACAATGATATACATGCAAAAGATACATAAAATTATGGACCATGCATATGTCTACTTAACTAACATTTTATCCGACTAAATGAAAATTTTTACCATATTGAGTTTGAGGATGAAGTTGAGGGAAATGCATAGATCTGTAGTATCAAGATTATTAGTACTCCTGATGCAACTGAATACACAAATGATAACAAGTAATTATAACCTGATTATGTGCCTTGGTATCACTAAGCCAGGCTATAGGATACAGATATAACATCAACTTTTGGTAAACCTTTCATTTTCAATACTATGCAAACTAATTATCACATAAATTCTGAAAGAAATCCCTATGGTCTTCCTTAAAATATTTCTGGGTTTTCAAAAGTGAGGCTTTTGCCAAGGTTCTCATCTCTCAATATGTCTAATTAGCTCTGCTTGTGCATTGAGGCCTACAAGGCTCTTTTAAGATTCAAAGCTAAAGATAGAAACTTAATTTTAAATGATATCAAAACCTGTTCTGATAGCACTGGGTTCTCAACATAAAATGGAATGCTTGAGAATCTGTAGTCAAATTATCGTGTTAAATCATAGGCACCTGTCAATGTTTCAGCTTTTTAAAACAACTTTTATTGCTAGTTATTGAGATTATGGTAGCTAACTGTGAATTTTCATTTTCATATGAGCATGAAAATTAAAAACTTAAGTCAAATACTTTATACAAAATGGTGTTGGTTTGTTTCTATTGGGTATAAATATTATTGTGTGTCTTATACCCAATTGTGTGTCTGTATTTTACTTAACGTATTTTACCTTAATACATCTGAAAAAAAATATATGTATACACAAAAGTTGAAACTATTTATATAGAAGTGGCTCCAAAAAAAATCCATCTCTGATTATGCGATGGAATCAAGTCTGTCCTTGACTAAAGGAATCTTGTCCTTTTATCTAGTAGCATTCATTTTTGATTGGCAAATAACTATTAACACATTTGTAGATCCTTTTAATTTCAGAAATAAAATATTGCTTGGGATATACTTATACTAAAAATTCTTTGTTTATCTTAAGTTCTAATTTAAATGGAATCCTGTGGGTTATTTATTTATTTATTTATTTGCTAAATCTGACAATCTTACTTATAGTAGAGAAACTTGGGAGGCTTAGAAAGAAACCTAAATATCCTTCCATCTAATATTTGTATACACCAAATAATTATATAAAACTTAATAAATGCCAGGCACTATTCCACTCACTTTGCATATTTTTCTAGTAAATTTCTTGCACTTCTAATCTTATTTTAGTATCTGCTTCTCAGAAGATCCAAGGTAACACAGAGCATCGTTTTGTCTAAGGGGTCTAGAATATTGCTGTTAACAGATCTAAAGTTAGTTATCCTTTATATGCTACGAATTGCTTACAGATCTATACTCATCCCTAGAAACTTTTAGACAATCCTGTCTTGGAAGCTAGTGGTATTTTTACTGTTTTAAGTCATTTTTCCCTGTGATAATGATTTCTCAACCTGAGAAATAAATAAATGGGATTTAACAAAGCATATTTCCACTTGACTTCGGTATTCTAGTAATTTATATATTACATATCATATATCTTGAGATTTATGTCATGAGATATGCATCTGCTCACTTCCAATCATCTCTGATGTAAAATAAGGGGCGAGGCAGAATATCTGGCAAAGGCAAAAAGAGAAACCAGGTTTCCTCAATTCTGCTTGGGTATCCATAGACTTCCAACACTAGGGGGCAGTAAGGGGGTGTTATTCATTTCTAAAAAGACTCAGTATTTTAATAAGGGAAGAGATTTTACCAGCGTGATCAAAAGAGCATATTTTGATGAGGTTTAGTTACATTATTATTTGATGCTATATACTGTTGAAAACTTTCTTAAAAGTCTGAAAAAATTAAAAGTACTCTTCTGAATTGTTTTATCATTTGGAATTCTGTAGTTTTATTTGTTAATTAAAAAATAATGCATTAATAAATTTGAAGCCTTGAAGGACATTTTCTTTAATTTTTGACCAAGAATTAACATAAGGTCCATGTTTATTTTCAAAAAATCATCTTTTTAAAGTAATATAGTTATTCAAATAATATAACATTCTGAAAAAGGCAAAATTATTGAGACAGAGAACAGATCTGATTTCTAGGGGATATAAATAGAGAGAATACAAACTTTGAAGATAATGAAATTGATTTGCATTTTGACTGTGAGGGTGAGTATACAACTAACGTTTTGTCAAAACCTGTAGAATATACACTAGAAAGGTTAATTTTACTGAATAAATGTTAAAAAATAAGTAGATGCTTACATGCTTTTATTCCCCAGCCATTGTATATTTTGATATTTATTGAACTATTGCTACTAAATCATTGAAGAATTTTCTGACAATTGAAGCATGGTGCTACATACCCCTGTATGTAACAAAAATATAGGAATTTCATACTCATGAAACAAGCTATAATAGAGCAATATAAAATAGTGTTTGAAACAACTAAATCATTATTTTTATAAGATGAGATTATTAAAAGTAAAAGAAAGAAAACTTGAAAATAATCATATAGAAATCCTGGAAATGAAAATATAATTTTAAAAATAAATAATGATTTACTAATAGTCACAGTATTGATGGTTATACATTGAAATATTGCTACTAATTTAATGAAGAATTTTTTGATAATTGAATAACACTTCATAAGTAATACTTCTTAAATGTCACTTTATGTAACAATTATTAAAAAAAGGGATTTGGGTTGCTAAGCTGTAGACTTGGTCAGAGGTCATGGCAAATTCACTCCATAGGTTTGACACTGCAAATCAAAGGTAAGTGGAATTACTATGGAAGGTAGTTCTTGCCAAAAGTATAAAGCATATTAAACAATTCATAACCATGACATATAGGATACAAAAATATGGGATATTTCATTCCTCAAAAATAAGATAGAATAATATAAAAAAGATTTTTAAAACTTTCAATATTATTTGTAGGAGAAATATTACTAAAATATAAGCAAGAAAACTGAAATACAGTTACACAGTAATCCCTGGCTGTGAAAATTTAATGTTTGAAATAAACATAATGCGTTATATGGATTAAATAATAAAGATAAACACTTTTGAATACACATTCAGTGAATTAGAATACAGATATGAAGAAATAACCCAATGGTATACTGAAATATAAGGAGAAAAATTAAGAGAGATTAAGTACATTGTAAAGGAGATGGAGAAGATTCAAAATATATTCCAAAATTATTCAGAGAACATGGGTGTGTTCTACTCACTGGGGCTGTTAACAGTTATTCCAGTTCTTCTGCTGCCAAGATCCTGGTAAAATTTGCTTCCATTGACTTAGGGAAAAATTGAGTGAAAAATTGAGGGAAAAATTTTATTTCCAGCTAAGACAGAGTATTTTTCATAAAAACAATTTCCAATTGAGAACAAGAAACAAAGCTGAATGTTAGCTGTGGGCTTCTCATATATGGCTTTTATTGTGTTGAGGTACATTCTTCTATATCTAATTTGTTGTGAGTTTTCATCATGAAGGGATGTGGAATTTTATCAAACACTATTTTCCTGCATTTATTTAGGTGATCATATAGTTTTTGTATTGTCATTAAGTATGCAATGTCTGATTTCCTTAGGTACTGTGTTTGACAGTTGTTATCTATAACATTTCACTTTGACACTTCTTACTTTATGTTTATTGTGAAGGTACATCCTCATTCTTTCAAATGCATGGTTTGGCTTGTGATTATCTTTCAATGTTTTTTAGAGCAATTTTTGTGAAACCACGGGTAAGTCAAAATTTAAATTATTTTTTAATATGAGTGTTCCTTCATGGAAATAATGCAGTGCAGATAGCTCAAAATATCAACGAACTATTTGAGAAGGATGTGGCTAATGAACGCACAGTACCTCAGTGGTTTGAGAAGTTCCATTCTAGTGATTTTAATCTTGAAAATGAGCCATATGGGTGACCTAAGACCAAGGTCGATAATGATGAGCTGTAAGCTGTAGTGGAAGCAAATCCATCTCAACCTATGCGTGAATTAGCAGTAGGGTTTGACATTACTATTCCAACAATATTGAACCATTTGAAACAAATCAACAAGGTAAAGAAACTGGATAGATGGGTACTGCTTGAATTAAACAAGCATCAGAAGAGTAATCGTCTTGAAGCTTGCCTGTCTTTGATGTCAAGCCATAAAGGTGAACCATTTCTACACCATATTGTTATGTGTGATGAAAAACTGATTCTTTTTGGCAATCACCAGTGTTTGGCACAATGGTTTCATAGAGTTTATCAAGAAAATGACAAGACCCTCTGAGGTACGCTAACTTGGAAAGATCTTTTAAAAAGTAAACTTCTCAGGCCATTAACTTATCAAAAAACCAAACGGCAACAAAACAAAAACAAATAGAAAAAAGTGTATTATGTATCAATATGCACAAGAGTAACAATAAATTAAAACATCTAGTTTTGTCATAATGATATTGACCTCATGCTACTCAAGGTGTAGATAATGCACTATTTCTGGTCCTGAAGATCTCCATTAATGGTCCAAACTAGATATACAGAAACTAGAAGATTTTAGAAATTGTATAGAAATTTTATATTATTTTGATTATTTTATTTCACAATAGTATCTTGCTGGACAGAATAAAAAATATTTTTAAAAAAGAAACAGTCTTTCACCAATTATATATTAAGAAGTATGATCTAGCCTATAAAACTACTAGAATCATTAAGATAGAATATATGAAGAATTGCCAATGTAATATGTTTTATAAGTAAGCCATTCAAAAATATTTGTAACTCATATTCTCCTATTATTGTGGTAATACTAAGAGCTTTGAGAATCCAATTTCTGTAAATAGGGAAACACTAGATAACCACTAGTCAAGAACTCCCAAAGTGTGTTGGAGACAGGCTTATATAATCTTTAAATTTTCTTCCAATTCTATGTACTGAAAGATCACGTCTAGGTAGTATTTCTACTTATTTTTGTTAAATTTCTTTCTGAGTGATATAATTTTTCTCTTGTTACTTTGATTCATGTTTATGGTAAGTGCATATTTAAGGTTCAGTAATAGCATACAAATTGATTGTTTGTTTTGTTTTTTATTATTATTAGTAATAGCAGTATTTTTGCCAGTAAGGGCATTTGTGGTTTAACAACATTTCTGTGAGTTCTCAGTATGAGGGAACCAATTGTTTTCACTTTTCTAATGAGAAAACTCAGGTGAAATTATTAGTTAGCTTGATTTGTAACAGAGACACCTGTTCACCAGGAATAAGAATCTGCACAGGTCAAGAACCCAATTATTTTCACACTTTCTTCTTCAGAACTGTCAGACAATGGAAATTTCTGACCTCTAATAAAAAGCATACCTTTAACCAGTGTTTGACAGAAATAATTTTTAACAGGTTTCATCTTTAGTTCATTGTTTTCCAGAGGCTTATATCTTCTCATTGCATCCTACTAATTTTATTTCGTATTGCCATTGTTGCTTCAAGCTTGAATATATTTATATTTTCTTAAAGTTTGAAAATGAATCCAGCTAGTTCTTGCCCTCTATCCCAGGAACAATAATGAAATATGTAGTCAGAGTCGTGCTTTTTATTGCCCCAAAGGGATTTCTTTCCTGATTAAAAATTAAAGATATCAATAAGAATTGTTTCTTTTTAAATAAAATATTTTTATATTTTAGTTCTCAGTCATACTAGGTCCATTATCCATTATAAATAAGCTACCATATAGTAATTGAAATAATAGTGAGTTTTAGAGGGCTAAATATATTGTCACATGTTCTGGAGAGGGTCAAGTTATACAGCAAAGTGAAGTTTTGATATGGGCTTATGCTGTATATGTGTGAATTAATCAAGACATGTTTATGGGCATCCATTGTATGCACAGCACTGTGGAAGGCAAACTGGAGGATGTAAAGTTATTAAAGCCATCATCAACCATCCAATTTGTAACATAAGAAAAATTTTTATTCAAATGAAAATGAATTGTGCTGAGAGTCTCCTAGGACTATACATAGAAAATGCACAGTAGCAGAGTTGGTAGAAGAGAGAAATCAAGTTGAGGATGCTTAGGGAAGTCTTTGTAGGCTTTGAAGAAAGAGAAAAATTTACAAAGTGAAGAATTTTTAGTTAAATGACACATTTGGGATGACTATCAAAAACAGGAATGACTAACATAGTGGTATAAAAGCAAGTGTCCTTGGTGATATAGATACACATTTGGATAGCTGAAGATCCTAATCTTTCATTCAATCACCTACTTTTTCTGTATAAATTCACTGTTGCTCTGAAATTAAACAAAATATATACAAATAAAAACATGTCAATAAAAAGAATCAAATTTAGCCTTGCAAATTACCAATTTAACTTCAAATTTTGACTGGTACAATTGGTCAGGATAACAAAAATACCTATAATTTACTGAGTGTTTGCTAAAGAAGCTTTCAACAATGTCTTATTTGATAGTCCTCAACTCTTCGGGTTGAATGTAATTATATCTACTATGCACTTTCCTGCTTTTTATATATTTTATGAAGGTGGGATCAGTTTGGACGTGGACACCAAGGGTAGGTTTTCAAAATAATTTTCAATATACTAAGTATTTTTTTAAAGCAGCTTTGTTGAGATTTAATTAACATATCATACAATTTGCTCATTTCAAATATATAATACAGTGGTTTTTAGTAATCATCACCATAATCTAATTTTCAAACATTTCTATTACCCCCATGTGAAATCCTATACCCTCTGGAATTACTTTTTCTTTTTCCTTTTTGTTTTACCAACCCTTCCAGCTGTGAGCAACCATGAATCTGCTTTCTACATTTATGTATTTTTCTAGTTTGGACTTTTTATGTAAATAAAATTATATACTATATAGTCTTTTATGACTGGCTTCTTTTGCTTAGTACAATGTTTTCAAGGTTCAGCTATGTTGCAGCATGTATCAGCACTTCATTCCTTGTTATTGTCAAATAACATTTTATAGTTTGGATGTACCACATTTTGTTAATCCATTCGTCAGATAATGGACATTTGGATTGTTTCCATTTTTTTTCTATTATGAAAAATGCTGTGGATGAACATTGAGGACATTATAATAAGTGAAACAAGCCAGTTACAGAAATGGCAAATACTGTGTGATTTCCTGAGGTATCCATAATAAAATAAAATTCATATAAAATTCAAATAAAATTCACTCATAAAATAAAAGAGTGGAATAGTGGTTGTCAGTGGCTGGGAGGAAGAGGAAAAGGGAAGTTTCTAATCAATGGGCATAAAGTTTCAGCTGAGCAAGATGAATTACCTTTAGAGATTTGCTGTACATAGCTGTACCTATAGTCAGCAATAATGTGCACCTAAAATTTGTTAAAAGTGTAGATTTCTTGTTAAGTGTTCTTACCAAAATAAAATATTCTTTATAAAAGAAAGCATATGTCCATATGAACACTTTTACATACATTTTCATCACTACTAAATATTTTTTTGACACAATATGCTAGTATAGTGACAGAGTCAATACTGGTGGGATTGTGGAGTTGAGAGAAATTGTAAAAGAAAAGGCTGATGAGAAAATCCCTAAAAAACGTAGAAGAAATTTGCTCCTATGTATCTTTGCCACTGAGATTCTCAGCTGCACTGAGAAATGATGGTTTGTGGAAAACAGATTCTAGAAAACATACTATTATGTATCATTAAATCTTAGGTCATGGATAAGACATTTATTTTTCATATAGAATAATGCCATAAAATTTTCCTTTTATGAGAAAGAAAATTACTCAATGACTTAAAATGTATTATGACATTATGGTGAATATGATTGTTAGAACTTATCATTTAAAGTCATCAGAATAGTACTATATCATTTTTTTAAAAAGTCTTGCTAAAAAATTATACAAAAAATAATATCCAGATGAATGTAAGCTCTCAGTATCCACTTAAATTTATAAAGTATAATTCCCTAGATCTTTCATGCTTTTGTGTTAGATTTTTTAGTATGAAACAAGCAAGAATATTTATCTATTTTAGATCTTCCCAAGAGTAAAACCAGATAAAAAAATTAAGAGTTTCCAAATATGTGAAATGCATTGACATATGCACACACATATAATATTAAATAAAGCATCACATATGATGAAGGGTTCTCATAATTATGGCCTTATGAGTCAAGTGCAATGAAACTGGCCAAGTCTCCTGAATTATGAGGCTAGCTCTTGTGCTAAAAATTGCTGCTATTTGCTCTAAAGTCACAAATTGTACTTTTATTTCTTGACTTGAAAATTGTCTTATTTGCCATGGACTTAGTAATTTTCTGGATTTCTTCTAATTATAAATTTCTACAATGTAATGTCACATAGACCATGTATGAATGTTATAAACAGATATATTCAATATGTCTATACTCCTATATATGCTACTTTACATTTAGTTTAATTATCAAAGAATTTAGCTGCACAGCTTTGCTTTGGGTTCTATTTATGAGTTGTTCTGCATAAGATACATTGTGAAAAGGTAGCACGTGTACATTTGTTTATGCATCATTTGTTGGTTACTGATGCCAACATTATGACATTAATGTCCATGCCAACATTTT